>JAMBLF010000917.1:0-165988 GCA_030578115.1 Leucoptera coffeella
TAGTTGAGGATCCCAATCTTATCCCAAAGCGAACATATCTAGCCAGTTCGGCATCACAATTGACTAAATATTCAGCCGAAAATAATTATTTGTATTTTCAACTTTCACTGAGCTGCTTACTTTGTTGACGCACCATAGACGACTGAATGAACGATTTAATGTACTTGCATTAAGCTATCCTTAACCTACCTTTTCTTCAGAACAGCTAACTTATGCACCTTTTCACTGCATCAAGTGCCACACTGTATGTATTGTTGTTGTGTCAAAGTTTGTATATAATTGTGTGATGGTAACATGTACCTTTATAAGCAGTGAATAGATGTTTTTCTGTCTTTCTTTCTATATGTTTAACACGTGAGTTTGAGATGACTATAAATCTTATTGTATGTAAATGATATGGTTGTCTCAATAAACACTATATTATTAAGGCCATAGACCATTACTATCTCAGCAATTGTGGAGATGGACAATCGAACCTCTGACTACTACGCAAGTGTATTTCGTTTTGCTTACGGCGTATTATAAGTTTCATTTGGTTATATATATATGTAGACTATAATATTAATAAAAAACAACTTTTGCAAAAAACCGAAATAACAGACGCCTAATATTTAGTAATCAGATTTTATCGATAACTTCACTTCCCATCCATGCTTTGCCTATCGCTAGGGATGTGGCTCCATTCGATAGTCCTTACATGTTAAAGAATCCATAAATAATAAAGTTGACGTGAGCTCCCCCAGTGTGTGCGAGCTTAATACCTCTATTGTCTATGGCACGCGGATTTATAATTCATTTTCATACTGTAGTTTTCGTGCATATAATCCGCTGGGGATTCAAAGGGAATGAAATCATCTGCCTTATTAAATGTCGTAAGATGTGACTAAGAGAAGATGTAAAGGAAATCTATGTTCGAGGTCACATTATTACTAATATTCGATCACAATTCGTTCCTAACCCGATAGCAATTAAAACGAGTATAGACTACTGTTATATTAAGTCTAAATTATGTCCTCCACGAAGGGAGTATAATAAACTATTGGGCGATGGGCTAGCAACTTGTCACAAATGTTACGTGTGTCATCACAACCCCATTTTTATGTTAAAAATTGACCTAGGAGATACTAAATCGCCGAGGTTCTCTCCACCTCGAAAGGGATCGAAGGACGTGAACGTATTTTAGTCCATTACCTAACGTACGTTATTAGTTATATTACTACATTACATCTTATAACTATTTAAATTAATCACTACATAGTATAAAACAACGTCACTTTCTTTGTCCCTATGTCTCTTTGTATGCTTAAATCTTTGAAGTTACGCAAACGGATTTTGATGCGGTTTTTTTTTATAGATAGAGTGATTCAAGAGGAAGGTTTATTTGTGTCATCATCATCATCAGCCTGTATCAATCCACTGTTGGACATAGGCCTCCCCCAAATGACGCCACTTCTCCCTGTCAGTGGCCGTTCGCATCCATTCGATGCCGGCCAACCTGCGCAGGTCGTCTTCCCACCTTGCCGGGGGGCGCCCCACACTACGTTTACTGAGACGCGGTCTCCACTCTAGGACTTTTTTGCTCCAGCGACCATCAGTCCTTCTGCATACGTGACCAGCCCAACTCCACTTCAGCGTGCTAATTCTTTTCATAATGTCGGTAACTTTAGTTCTCTGGCGTATCACCTCATTTCTGATGCGATCTACCAGAGAAACCCCGAGCATCTTCCGCTCCATAGCACGCTGAGCGACCTTGAATTTGTGGGCTAGTCCCGCAGTGAGTGTCCACGTCTCAGATCCGTACGTCATAACGGGGAGCACACACTGATTGAAAACCTTAGTTTTCAGGCATTGTGGTAAAGACGACGTGAGAACATGCCTTAGCCTTCCAAATGCTGCCCATCCCAGCTGTATTCTTCTGTCCGCCTCCCTTTCGAAGTTGTTTCTGCCAAGCTGTATAATTTGGCCTAAGTAAGCGTATTGAGAAACAACTTCTACGGGAGTGCCCCCAAGGGCAACCGGCCTCGGGAACACCAAATTATTAGACATGATTTTGGTTTTTTCTAAATTCATCCCGAGTCCGATGCGTCGAGAAGCAGCATCTAGTTCGGACAGCATTTCCTCCAGATCCTGCAGCGACTCTGCCACCAGGACGATATCGTCAGCAAAGCGGAGGTGCGAGATGTATTCCCCATTTATATTTATTCCCCGTTCAACCCAATCCAACGTTTTGAAGACATCTTCCAGTGCACTCGAGAACAGTTTCGGGGACATAACATCCCCCTGTCTGACACCTCTCTGCAACTGGATAGGTTTCGTGCCGTGGCTTTGGAGTTGAACGGTCATCATGGCGGAATCATAGATATGTCTCAGCACACTCACGTATCGCCAGTCGACTTGAGATCGCTGCAAGGATTCCATGACTGCCCAGGTCTCGACCGAGTCAAAGGCTTTCTCATAGTCCACAAACGCGAGGCATAGTGGCTGGTTATACTCTTCAGTTTTCTGTATAACTTGCCTCAGCGTGTGGATGTGATCCATGGTACTAAAGCCCCGTCGAAACCCGGCCTGCTCTGGAGGCTGAAAGCTATCTAGCCTGGCTGAGACCCTATTGGAAATGACCCTCGAGAACAGCTTATATATGTGGCTCAGAAGTGTTATCGGCCTGTAGTTCTTCAAGAGGGCTTTATCTCCCTTCTTAAAGAACAGAACAGCCACACCTCTGCCCCAACATTCTGGAGTTCTTCCGGAGAAGATGACATTGTTAAAAATTCTCTGGAGCTCCCTCAGAACCGGTCTTCCACCAGATTTCAGGAGCTCAGAGGTGATTCCATCCTCTCCCGGAGCCTTTCCATTTTTAAGCTGTTCTAAGGCCATTTCAATCTCATCCAAAGCTATTTCAGGCATGTCCTCAGTGAAGTGGCGTGTCAATGTGGCCCTTGAATCGGAGGGGTCAGGAACCGGACCCCGGCATCGCGAGCGGTATAACTGGCCGTAAAAATCTTCTATCTCAGACAAGATCTCTGGTTTAGAGGTGACCATGTCTCCACGAGCAGTCCTCAACTTCGTCATATGGCTACGTCCCAGTTTTCGGGCGAATACGCGCATCCCACGATTTTGCTCGATCAACTCTTTGATGAGGAGAGCATTAGCCTTACGTAGGTCACGTCGTATTGCCTTCTTTATCTGTTTGTTTAGCGTAGCTGTTTGCGAAGGAGATGTCTGTGGAGTTTCTCGTCTTAACCTCATAAGGTCCAAAGTCTCGTCCGAGAGATCCGACTTACGGCTCCCAGCTCGAGCCCTGCAGAACCGGCTCCCTTCCTCGCCGATTATTCTGGTCACATTTTCGAGGTCCTCGTCAACATTGGTCGTGGTCTGCAGAATGGCAAAGCGGTTCTGGAGTTCCAACTGGAACTTGGATGAACCAGCAGCCATTTGCAGTCGGGTCGGTCGGAGCGTGGACTTCATCATGCGCATCCTTTCTAGCTTATAATTGATATTCAGGGTGCCTCTTACCATGCGGTGATCACTTCCGGTATTAAACCTGTTGATCACAGAGACATCCCTGAATATGTGCTTTTTGTCCGCCATGATGAAGTCGATCTCGTTAAAGGTGTTTCCGTCGGGACTTTTCCAGGTCCACTTCCGTTGGGGCTTTTTCTTATAAAAAGTGTTCATATGATACAGCCCCTGCGATTCTAGAAAGTGGACCAACATGTGTCCCCTGGAATTCCGACTGCCAATGCCGTGTGGTCCAATCCTCGATTCACCACTCTCCCTTCGACCAACTTTAGCGTTGAAGTCCCCCATCACAACGTTGTAGTGAGTGGACGTGGTATGATGCAAGGCCCGTTCGATATCATCATATAGGGCCTCTACCTCTTGGTCTGAGTGTGTCGATGTGGGGGCGTACACCTGGATCATTTTTAGTGAGTATCGATCCGAGAGTTTAAGAATGATGTACGCCACCCTTGTCGACACACTGGACACTTCCACAACGTTGTTACAGAGGACCCTGTTGACGAGGAAGCCTACGCCCCCCTGGGACTTGCAGTCTCCTTCCCGGACGTAGAACAGATGGCCAGAGCTTAGGGTTAAGCAGTCCTCGCCCTGTCTTCGGACCTCGCTTAACCCCAGGATATGCCAGCTGATTTTAGTAAGTTCTACCTCCAGTTCGGCCAGATGAGAATCCAGCCGGAGACTGCGTCCGTTATACGTCGCCACGGTCAGTAGTTTTGGTGACTCGTTGGACGCCTGGGGATTCTTCGCACCCCTGGCACTGTCGCTGCCCCGACCGTCACCGTGGCCAGGACGACAGTGCCGCCAGGAACTCGGGGCCATCTTTTTAAATGTTGTCATAACATGGGGGGGTATTGCCGTAATCTCCACGCTGGGCAGGCGGGTTGGAGATCGCAGGGGTAAGGACTTTAGCACAGATGACGCTGCTGCCCGTCATCGGCTTTGTATTTGGCCTCCCTACCCTTTTCGGATGGATATACCGCCATCGCTCGGTCGCACAATGTTACGGTTATTTGTGTAATGACATCCATTAAATAGTGGAGTAGGCTATATATTTTATACCCGAGCGAAGCCGGAGCGGGTCACTAGTAGACTTATAAAAATATTTTGATAGGTAAGCATCTAACAATACCTATTTTATTTGCCAGGAAGAAAAATAACTATATACATTTAAAATAATATTCGAAATTATGAGTACTGAATTATTTCGAACGTGGTTTTTTATGTTACAAACATAGGTACTGACATATTAAATCCTTTAATCTCTTTAGGTTAGACAGAATCTCGGAAACGCTTCTTGAAGTCCTGTTTTAACATAACTCGCTAATACATAATGTTAACTCCAAATAAATGTTGATATAATGTTAGTGACAGGTTACTAGTATACTCGGTGATCTTCAAATACCTCTTTGAAAAACTTAAACTTTAACTTAAAACTTTAGCTGTAAAATTTGGCATCCTTAAATACAATACAATAGGGTATAAAGGTGACTTAGGAGATATTATGTACATATGGTAGTCTGGGACGTAAAAAGAATGATAAACTAGCTGCTGTTCCGGAATGCTGTTGAAGGCGACTAAGGGACCAGGGATGAATCGAATATATATAGGGATATGGGCTAGCAATATGTTACTACATACATACACATCACGCATGATCCCCTGTATAGGGGTAGGCAGAGATCACGGATCCCCATTTGTCCCGATCCTGACAGACCACTTTCGCTTCATTAACACTTCAGTTACGAATGTCCCATTATAAGAAACAATACAAATTTCATGCCAAAAGCTTTCATGCTACGCAATGGATTTTGATGCGGTTTTTTTTAATAGATAGAGTGATTCAAGAGGAAGATTTATATGTATAATAACATCCATTAAAGAGTGGAGTAGGCTATATATTTTATACCCGTGCGAAGCCGAAGCGGGTCACTATTCTTAAATAGAATACTCTAAGTGACCTAAGATATGTACCCTTGAACATCTTGAAATCATTCCCTCAGGTTTGCCTGAAGAATATATTTGTGCCGGGGTGGGTTATTTTGCGAGTGTAGAGGCAACTTTAACGACCTTCATATAGGTATACGTTGCTATCTTGCGAAAACGGTGTAAGGGGCCTATTCTGGATCTACGTAAATGTCTGAATCGGTGATCATTTATGTACATTTGTTGATTTCGGTGAAGGAAAATATTGTAAGGAAACCTCCCTGTTTCTTGAAATAGGGACCTCATGATTAGCGTTCAAAAAGGTGTCACGGAGGTCGTCAAATATATTGTATTCAGCATTTTTGGGTAGGCAAAAACTTATGTCGTTACCATGGTTACGATTTACAATGTACAAAGTTTTGATAACAAGTTGTATGTTGACAGATTTGATTATAACAGTTATCTATTCCTAACGGTGTTAGCAGAACTTCGGAGCATGAATAAATACGTAAATTTGTTGACTAATTAATAATCAAATTGTGCATTTAGGTGCTAAAAGAATATGATGAATATGTGTATAAAGAGATTGATGCTTGTTGTTGTATTTCAATGAAGCGTAAATAGTTTCTCAGGATCGAGGAAAATAGGTATCCATGATTTCTTTCTACCCCTACAGGGTAGGATCGGTAGAGACGCGGTTATGATTTGTATATATATATATAAATCACTCATCCATCATTCAAAACATTCTGTTTTTCCTTACTATCCTTTAACAGCCTTTATTTACAATTTACGTGCTTTACAGTAGAAAATAAAACCTGACCAGAATAGCTCCGTTTCTACGTCGCCCGAAAGGGGGGGTACGGGAAAACGGGAGGGGAAAATAAGCGGCTTATCTCGCTACCCGACAGAGAAAGCACTATACTCCCCCTCCCATAGAACAGAGAGAGAAAACCGCTTTTTGTCTGCACCTTTTCGAAAATAACACAGCCACAGTAACTTGTCGTGTTTTATTTAAAAGTTGTATCTGTATGTGAATGGAATAGGCGATTTTGAGTCGTATTTAGTTGGGTTAAGGTAGGTTTTAGTTCGGTTTTGTATGTTCCGAAATGCAGTACAAAAGAACGAGGGAATATTATTGAAAATGTCTTTTTGAAAACTGTGAATGGAGTGTATCGATTTTCCTTAGTATGTTTGTGATACCTAATTATCATTTTTGCCTTAGTATACCTTCATAAGTACAGAGGCTCAAGTTTACGTAATACATACATATAACGCCTGATTCCCTGTAGAGGGGAAGGCAGAGATCACGGATCCCTATTGTCCCGATCCTGGGAGATCACTTTCGCTTCATTGACACTCATACATCTTCTCATACACACTCGGCAGTTATAGGGCTCAAGTCTACTAATACGTTTAGCACAATGCCTTTCTCTATTTACGTCACTACTATCTATCTTCTTTTACTTTATCAGGAGCCTTAGTCCATTAATGCTTTTTGCAAAATAACATTTCTATATCAGATCCATAGTGTGAAGTTGGTAGTGGATGACCAAATATGTCAAATTTCACTGCTGAAATCGACAAAAGTGTCAAATTTCGCTTCAAAAATGGCGAAATTTGTCACTTGTGCTAATAAACATTTCAACTACTAATTTCGGAGATAGGCACTCAAGCTTCTGACTACCCAGCTACTATAAAATGGGAACGTATATTTGTGTTTTATTATTGAAATTGAAATTGAAATATCTTTATCTTTATTGATTAACAATATTACACATGCTTATGAAAGGTGTAGAATCTTCCTAGTAAGCATTCAAGATGCTTGTGGCAGGAAGACCCGATCCTCTGTAACTAAATATAGTATAAAGATATGAACTGGTTTAACATAACAAAGTGAAACATAATGATTTTAAACTTAGTTTTGGAGTTCTGTACATCAGATTTAATTAATAGATAAAGTAGACTTTAACATCCTAGCAAAGTATCCAAGTAAGTATGTTGTGTGTTATGTGGTGACTATGTGTGTGTATGAGGGTTGCGGGAAAACCTGGCAAATATGCAATTAATATAAGTAGATTAACTTATTAATATTTATATAGATAGATAAATATACAGTTATATAATACATATATAGATAGATAGATATAGATAGACATAAATAATTATTATAATAATAGATAGATATAAATAATTAAGTATTTAGTAGATATTATTTTATAAGGTCCTCAGTTTCTATATATGAAATTGGTATAAGATAGGTTTGTAATTTCTTTTTCACCTCAAACTTAGTTAACTGGTATATGTCAAGAGCTTGATTGAGTCGGTTGTAAATAGTAATAGCACCTGTTTTGAATTGCCTTTTAGCAAAGTTGGTTTTCACTCTCAATGGCGGAATTATTGGTTTTTTACGTCTTGTGTTAGATGAGATGTTTGTTTTATTAAAGGTAAGAGAAGAATGTAGTTTTAGTGTACAATTTAGTATATATAGTTTCCTTACTGTTAATAGCCCAGCTATTTGATATAGTTCAGCTGTAGGGAAAAGAATCGGCTTCGAATAAATGATTTTCAACAAGTATCTTTGTGCACGTTCAGTTTGTAGGAATTTGATCTTCGTGGCTCCTCCCCACACCGGAATGCAGTATGATATAATGCTCTGGGCGAGTGCAATATAAATGCGATTAATTAGATTTTTAGTGGTCACATTCCGTAAAATTTTGAAGATCCATACTAACTTTCTAATCCTATTGTTAATATATTCAATGTGATCATGCCACGATAGGCGTTGGTCTAGAATGACTCCAAGATATTTAGTAACTCTTACTCTATTTATAGAGACACAATCACAGTTTTGAGTTCTGGCAGTCGAACATGTATGTAGTTTAAGAGCAAGCTTTTCATCGGGTTGACTATTACTGTAAATAGAGAAACAAGCATAATTCGTTTTTGTTGTGTTGAGTGTGAGAAGATTGTCTTGGAGCCAATGTGAAACTGCTTGTAGGCCTTCTTCTGCGGACCTGAACACCGAATCCCATGAATCACCCGAGAACACAATTGCTGTGTCGTCTGCATATGAGAAGAGTTGGCCATTGTTAAGATGAAGGTTTGTGAGCTCGTTTATATAAATAAGAAAGAGACTAGGACCTAGGACGCTGCCTTGTGGAACACCGAATGTAATTTCAGCATCCCCACTAACGTACCCATCTAGTTTTACCCTTTGAACCCGATTGTTTAAATAGTCTTTGAAAAGATTAAGTGGAACACCTCTAATACCCACGTTTTCCAACTTTTTGATCAGCATGCTATGGGAAACTGTATCGAACGCCTTTTGGAGATCCAAGAATACCGTCATACATTTTTGTTTTGAATCAAGTGTTTCTGTAATTACTGATGTCAACGCAACAATCGCATCCTCTGTAGACCGGTTCCGTCTAAAGCCATACTGCGAGTCTGAAAGGATATTAAACTTTTCCATATAGTTCAGCAACCTTAAGTTGAGGGCTTTTTCAATTATTTTGGAAATCGCAGGCAACACTGAAATCGGACGGTAGTTATTAACGTCATCTTTTTTACCACTTTTATAAATAGGTGTTATCAATGCTCTTTTCAGTGGGGTTGGAAAAATTCCTTTAGCAAAGCACAGGTTTGCGAGATGATTGATGATTGGAACTACCCGAGGCCGCAACATTTTCAAAAATTTTACTGTGACATTGTCCCAACCGGGAGCACTATCGGAGTTCAGTGACATAAGTATGTTGTCAATCTCATTACAATCCGTCTCTAGTAACACAAAAGAAGATGACATTTGCGACTGCGTACTCTGACTAGTAGAATGGTTCGGAACGACACTTATATTTTGAGCCAAAACTTTACCCACGTCTGCAAAATGGTTATTAATATAGGTAGCAGATTCGCTAAGATTCGATTTAATGTTAATGAGAGCCGAATTACTTGTTTTTGTTTGTTTGTGGTTTGTAATTGAATTTATTGTTTTCCATAGTTTCCTAGAATTAGTCATAGATTTTTTTAGCTGTTCTTTTTCATAGCGATGTTTTAAATTTCTCATTAGTTTATTACAAAAATTACGGTAGCGTTTGTAGGTTATTTTGTTTATTTCATTGTAGGGGTCTAACCTTAGTCTCAATTGCATTTTATTACGATTTCGGATGCAACGCAGAATTCCCGGAGTTATCCACGGCTTTATGATTATTTGCTTGTTTGATAGGTTTTTTAAAGTTTTACTAGCCTGAAGAGAAGTTGTTATGGCATTGACCAACTCCTCTGATACAAGACACGGATCTTCGGAGTTGAGTAGATGAGAGATATTTAAGTCATTGAAGTGTGTTGTAGCTTTGATATAGTCTATAAATTCCAAAGCTCGGGGTGTCTTTCTATTCAAACCTACTTTAGTCAGGTATAACAGGGTACTGTAATGGTCAGTAATAGACGTAGTTAAAACAGCAACATTTGCGAAATAAACTTTTGTATCTAGTTTCAGCATAACATGGTCTAGACAATTTGCCTCTCTTGTTGGTAAGGTATGACCAGGTAGTATGCCATATGAGGCGAGCAAATTGAGGTATTCATTTCTATTGCAACTATCTTGATTGGATTCAGTTAAATTTGGAATAAGATTGATGTTAATATCCCCTGTTAGGATAATATTTTTACCTGACTGAATTGTATTTAAATGATTAGAAAGTGAATTCAAAAACTCGGAGGCATTGTAGTTAGAAGGTGATCTATAGATCCCTAGAATTATGAAATGATCTATTGTTGCCTGCAGGCATGATGCATGGGTCAATGGTATTTGTTGTAATTGAATATTCAGATCTTTTTTGCAGTAAATTATTACACCATCATTTTGATTAAGATTGTTTGTTGAAGCCAGCGAAGTGTAATTCAGGAATGAAGGAATTGGTTTATTGTGATTGAGACGACATTCAGTCAGTATGAGTATGTCAACATCGAAACTTAGTTCCGACAAATTAATTTGGAGATCATCAAAATTGCGGTATACACTCCTTATATTTTGAGAAAATATTTTGAGACTATCGGGGACGACTGGAACATGTTCATGAAAGTTATTTATGGTACAGGAAAAAGAGTGAGCTATTTCCATCTCGTCTAATTCATGTATATTTTGCAAGCAACTATCCATAAGAAGGGAAGAAGAGGTATGATTGTGACAATAACATTCTTAACGTAAGACTACAGGGACTGTAATGACATAAACCTTCATGATTGAAACATTTCTTGATCATAAATAAACCTATATTTTTAAAAGGAATTTCAAAACTATTTAATTTATCCGCATAGAAGAGTGGATGGATAAATAAACTAATAAATAATTAATAAATAAATAAATAATTATACAAAGCTACAAATGCTTTCAAGGCAGCTAACCTTTGCGGGGTAGTCAGAGACTCGGATATCGATCTATGAGGATAGTAATTTTGTTGTCACCTCGAACTTACGTGTTAACTAGATAGTCCGTACCTAATAAGATAGATGGTAAGCCCTGACTATAAGGCAAATATCCTCATCGTTTAATAGACTGACTATTTAAAAATGTATTTTCATTGCGTTAATGAACATCAAATCTTCATTTCCATTGGTACATACTCTGGGGTTTGAACTCTGTACCCACTCATACTGAGTCAAGCCCCAAACAACTAAGCTACGCCGAATAGATAAATAGATACATATGTATAATCAAACACAAGAATACAAAGCAAGAGAAAATCTTTTATATATACATACTTGTTTTTGTACAACATGTATGTTTGTCTTTATAATCCTGTGTTAATGAAAGTAGCGTTAGGTTTTCGTATGTTTAGTTTGAAAGAAGATGAAGTGACTAAGATTGAAAAGGGTATGCTTCGATGGTTTGGACATGTTATGCGAATTAATGATAGTAGACTGACAAAAGGAATATATGTGAGTGAAGTGGAAGGGCGGTTACGTAGGGGCCAGCCCAATAAGACTTATGAAAGTCAGATAGACGCTATATTGAAAAAGAGTGACTTTAGAAGTACCTATAACCGCCGAGTGTGTATGAGAAGATGTACGAGTGTTAATGAAGCGAAAGTAGTTTACCAGGATCGGGACAAATGGAGATCCGTGTTCTCTTCCTACCCCTCTACAGGGAATCAGCTGTGATGTGTATGTATGTATAATTTATTATAATTACTTGTGCTGCCTCCACCGGGAATCGATTTAGCGTTCAAGTGGTTAACCGTTCGCGCCACGGAGGTCGTCAATAGTAACTCTATACCGAGGTTGTATTGACAGTAAAGCCCTAAAAATGCACCCTTTACGAAGGTTGGAGGGTGAATGACTCGCTTTATTAGATTAGTATGATATCATGCTTTCACCCCGTGCAGAATTGACAGAACATACACATATTCACGCCTCTATGTCTTTAGAATAGGCAGAGACATAAACATTATTATACATATTTAGCCTTTATCTATCCGTAATGAGCTCGTATTAATGATGTTTTGATTCAGCTACTTTGGTTGCAGAGCTATAAACTCAAATAAAACAAATTAATATACCAAAGTCAAAAGTCAAAATATTTTTATTCAAAATAGGCCCTATCATAAGCTCTCTTTGAAAGTTATTTTATGATCTAAGTACAAATTAAAAAAACTATATATTGACAAAAGGAATATATATGAGTGAAGTGGAAGGGCGGTTACGTAGGGGCCGGCCTAATAAGACATATATGTAACAGTCAGATAGACGCTATATTGAAAAAAGGTGACGTTAGGAGTACCTATAACCGCCGAGAGTGTATTAGAGAATGTATGAATGTCAATGAAGCGAAAGTGGTCTGTCAGGATCGGGACAAATGGGGATCCGTGATCTCTGCCTACCCCTCTACAGGGAATCAGGCGTGATGTGTATGTATGTATGTAAAAAAACTATTTCAAACATGGCACTGAGCATTGTCTTTACATATTTTTACCGAGGTTAGTTCACCAACCATTTCGGCTGCTCAAGATGCCACGTCATGAAGACCACGACCGCTCTGATAAGAGCGTAACGATTGAGAAGAAGAAGTTCAGCGGAGACCCTTGGAGAAGAACTAACAAGAAACTCCAGAAATCAATTTATTATAATCACCCTTAACAAACATAAAAATTACAAAGAGTGGGCAAAAAACACAACGCTGGTAATGCTAAATTTACCTTTCATACAAAATAACACGCAATGGCGGAAACGTCAAATTTAGTTCCAAGTTTGGCTACTGCCACCTTATGTGGCGGGTACTCTAATATTGATTTCAAGTCGACTACATGTATCCATGATCATTCTTTATCCTCCTTAACCTCCTGTTACCTATCACCAGAAATCTAACTAGGTTAGTATGTGATAAACAAGAATTTTTGCAAAAACCCGAAATATCAAATCATCCCGCTACATCCACATAATTCGGATTGAAGTGTTTTGAAGTATTTGGTAAGGCAAAATTCCATTAATTTCATGGCTTTTTGGGTTTATTCGGTTCTGTTTATTACCGTACACCAAATTACAATCGTCTACAACGTGGTTGTTAGTAAATTTTGGATGGGTGACCATTTAGGCTTATGTGCTGCTCATTTCTATTTCTGACTATTTTTCAAAGTGGTGGTATTATTTTTTTTTTTAAATTAAATATTATTTTCGTAATAAAAACACATTTACGAAATGCATCGAATTACACAGCAGTGAGGGAAAACATCGTGAGGAAACCTACCTATTCGTCGAACAGGTAATAGTTAGTGCTTGTATATGGCGACATGGCTGACCACCTGTCACATTGAGTACTGACTATCTGGTCAAGATGTGGGTTCGAGGTGTCCATAGAATTACTACCTTCGCAATTGCGGAGATGGAAACCTGAACCTCTGACTACCCCGCAAGGGTTAATGGTCGTGAATGCGTTTGTCTTTGTCTTTTTTGTGGTAATAGTCTGTATCTATATACAGTGACGTGGTGGTTAATTATCAGTCAGGTTGGATACTGATTAACAGACAAAAAGTGGGCTTGGAGTGGCCATACTTTATAAAAGTTTGTATAACTTAGACATGATTAATAACTAACGGGACTTATCGCGTAAGTTTTTATATAATAAAGTTACCTTTACCGTTGCACGTTTTACGTTGAGTCTGCCCGTGACCAAGGCTGCTGCAACGTAGCCGAAACGTCGGGTTAATAAAGGTGACTTTATTATATAAAAACATACGCGATAAGTCCCGTTAGTTAATAATCATAAGTATAAATCGCGAATCTTTTAAAACTATAACTTAGACATTACAAGTACAGCGGAAAGAAAACAACATATATGTGAATATTTAATTACTTTAATCAGTTTATAATTCCTTATCACGAACTTTTATTACACAATAATTAACTATTTTAGTTTACAAATAATATTGTTATTAGTATGATAGACACTTAACTAGTTATTTAATAATAAAACTTCTTACAATCAAATTTCAAAATTACATTCTACATTATTTGCAAAGAAATTAAATTGTTCTAACCAAATATTTTGTATTAGTGAAGAAACCAGCCTATTTACACTCCAATAGGCAATAGTCAGTGCCTATAAATGGCTAGCTATTGACTATATTGTGAGGGTTCGTTGTGGTTATATACTATGACATACAAACTTGTAAATATTACGAACAACTTAAACAAATTTTAATGAAAAATATCGGAGGTTATATGTATAATGTGATATACATACGTACTGATATAAAATACAAACATTTTATTTATATTTTTTGATAAGAACTTTGGCAAAGAAATACATTTAGATCGGCTGTAAATATATGTAAAACAGGAAAATTATACCTAAAATAATACGACAATGATATGAAAGCATCATATTTAGATATTATTGAAAAACACTGAGTATTTTTTCGGGTACATTTTAATAATTTTTATACATATGTATAAACTAAATCAAAATTGACAAAAGGAACATATGTGGAAGGGCGATTACGTAGCGGCCGGCTCAATAAGACATATGACAGTCAGATAGACGCTATATTGAAAAAGGGTAACGTTAGGAGTACCTATAACCGCCCAATGTGACTGTCAATGAAGCGAAAATGGTCTGTCAGGATGAGCACAAATGGGGATCAGTTATCTCTGCCTACCCCTCTACAGGGAATCAGACGTGATGTGTATATATGTATGAACTAAAACATTCTGAAATCACTAGATGTCATTAGTGATACTTGTTGCCTCGTTCACACTTGGTAATTGTATAAAGTTTGCTACAGTATGTATACTTTAACTTGTTTTTAGACTATTTATTCACTGTTTCATTGTTTTCGGTCATAGAAACTGACTGACAACTGACAAAACTGACTGACACTAATGTCAACGATTAAAAACATTGGATTGAGTCTAAAACGTATTCGTATTCAACTTATTAGTCATTTTGTCAATAATCGGTGTTTAAATAGTTTCGTTGGGTCATTTTATACTATGCCATATTACTTCCCACGTTGTAACTGAAATTTTATTAACCAATTATCAGGTATAAGTTGCGATTTATCGATCTTGAAACCAAGATATTTGTTTTAGTACTCTTAAGTACCCTGATTATGAATATTAATTTTATAAGTACCTATAACAATCCTATTTATTGGGACAAATATGAGAATATTATAAATTAAAAGACTTCTTAAAATTAAACCGATTTTCAAAGAATTTCAATGAATCATATTATTATATTCAAATGTAATTGTACAGTCAACGCTTAAAGTGCAGTCCCAGTAACTTTTTATAAGGTTTAAGTTTATAAGAACAAAAGACGATATTTTTCATTTCGAAGCACGCGGACGTATAGTGGGCATGAGAAGTGGCGCCAGTTTTAAAATATAAAATATTGTCTTTTGTTCTTATAAATTTAAACCTTATAAAAAGTTCCTGGGACTGCAATTTTAGCGCTGACTGTACATATAGATTTTTTATTGTAATCCAAAAATAATCTTTTATTACGAACTCAAAATTGCTCAAATTGTATACCATGTCAAATTTGGCAGTTGTCTATGACAGTTAATGTGGATAAACCTTGTAATGATCATGTATTTAAGTAAAAGATTAAAAGAAACATTATCGGATAAGAATAAGATATTAATATAAACAAAATATAAGCTTGTATTTAATACCGTGATTGTTTTAAATTAAACTTAGGAAATACCTTAAATTTAATCTATATTAACATCAAGCTTCAATATTTAACTATTTATACACCTCAATTTAATAATGACTATCCGTTGATAAAGATTTCCGTTGATCATATTTACAATATTACAATCAATACATTTCGTTCTACTTAAATATGAACGTAATTTTTAATTTATTTACAATTTGATATGACTTAGTTGTAACTTTTCGACACTAATATAGTATTGACAAACTTAATCTACTAGCTTTCTTATTCTTAGTAAACACTATATTTCATAGGCCATTGAATTGTTATGTTCGTTTTATACAAATACTCGTTGTGAAGACAATATTTACAACTTATCAGCGTCTACTGTGTCAAACGCTTGTCACAAATCTAAGAACTCATTTTTGGCTCTTCTATAATAACAAAGCGTTATTAACCTGAATCATAAATACAATGAATGCGACAAAATAGAGAATATGAAATTCTAATTAACGTCTTGCGTGGTTTTGACTCAATATTTGTAGCAATTAAGAAAAAGTACGCAAAACTTTCAAGCTTTGTATTTCAGGTTATTGATTGTTCGTAATTGTGTATTATGTCCAAAGAATATTTATATTTTTCACTAGTGTACCAATGTGTGAGTATATGTATGACAACAAAAAAACAAACTTAGGCTGATATGCTTAGTCGAGACATATATGAATACAGGGTGGAGTTTTGTTTAAATACTTTAGAAGCGAATACAGAATCATGTAAAGTATATTAATTTCTTTCATAGGATGTAGTGGCGTTTTATGGGACGACTGCTTCCAAAGGTGAGCTGAAATAGGCTGATGATCTTGTCTTCTTACCTTTTTGTAAGATTAGACTAAGGCCCATGCTTTGTTCAGTAATTGTGGTCGATACGCTAGTCAAATACTAAACGTGCTAGGTTTTTCGTACCTCTATCTCCCCAAGAATAGGCTAAAAGTAGTGACAAGTCCTTATGGACCCTTTGATCTGATTTGTAAAGAAATTAATACGATTCTAATAATTTTCCCCCGGATTTTATGTAATGGTGTTCTACAGTTTTCATTTGCAGTTCTCCTTGCATTCCACAGAGTACATTTGAAATGATATTTACAAAAACTTCCACATTTTCCAAAACAAGACTCTAAGTGGCTTACCTACACTTAACTACTACTCAACGTATAGCAGGGGTTAGACCATGTTGATGCCATACTTCTCGGGCGCAAAGTAGCTGTTAGCTGGGTTAGAAAAGTTGGCTTGCAGCATGCTTAAATGGGTGGAGTTTTGCTGGTTTTCTGGCGAATCCGACCCTGTGGTGAGGATGTTGTGGTGCGACCACGCTGCTGGTGGGGAGGGGTTCCCGAAGGATACCTGGTTGTAGAACTGGTTTCCGTTGGTTAAGTTGTGGCTGTGGGTCGTGTGCCCCTGGTTCACCGCTGAGCCGTTGAAGTACTCCATCTGTTGAGAGGAATGTGAATTAGTTTTGTTGAATACAGGTTGGTTTTTAAGAAATTATAGTTATGAAAACATGAATATGTATGTACACATAAAGCCCGTTTAAAGACAAAGGCTTTTAAATTTAGTGAATATGTTGTGTATTGGAAGTTGATAGTGTATTTTTGCGTGTTATTTAGAAAAAAACTTTATCATAAATGTTCATCACAAAAACATGTGAAATGAGATAGTACACAAAGTGATATTTAGTGATGCCGTCGGCTTAGATCATATTAGCTGAGAAATAGGTAGGTTACTCGACATTTTAGATAACTGAATACTTTGAAATTGTATTGTCAATAGCGATACATTATAACATCTTTAACATTAGGTACTGGCTATCTGGTTAACACGTAAATCCTAGATTCCCATAGAATACTACCTCCATAACTATGGAATTGGACTATTTAGTGGTACTAGTCGTGAGAATGCCTGAGAAATACCTTCACTATCACTACATAGTATAAAACAAAGTCGCTTTCTTTGTCCCTATGTCCTTTTGTATGCTTAAATCTTTGAAACTTCACAACGGATTTTGATGCGGTTTTTTTAATAGATAGAGTGATTCAAGAGAGGTTTATATGTATAATAACATCCATTAAATAGTAGAGTAGGCAATATATATTTTAAACCCGTGCGAAGCCGGAACGGGTCACTAGTATAGAATAATCAAATAAAACTAACCTGACTCTGATAGTAGGGCGAATTGTAGGCCTGCCCATATCCTTGATGATGGTGTGACGCTGTGTACCCTCTGATATAATCCGACCCCCCGGGCCAGTGGAAACTGTTATAATCCCCCGGATACACATTCGAAGGACCACTCACACTAACACTCGGAGTCTGCGGCGGTGACGGAGTGGTCATCACACTGGAATTCGACCCTAGAGGCGTTAGGTTCCCAGTCAACCTAGTGTTGTAGTTTTCCTTTATTAAATTATTCGGGTAGTTCTTCTCTGGATAGTCCAGTTTGTTGTAGTCGTGCCTCTTCGGGCTACTGTAGTGCTCTTGCTTGGGTTGGGTCCCGTACGCTATCAGGGGGTCAGACGCCTCCTTCGCCGAGAGTCTGAGGGCGTCCGCGGGGTAGTGTTGGGACACTACATTCTTGCTTAAGGGTGAACTTTCATAATTAGACTGCGAGGTCTCTTTCTTGCAAATGACGTTGATGGGTGGACTCACAGATGTGGTTGGTGTGATGGGTAGGTTAGGTGATGATGTAGTCGCGGTGGAAGTGGGCGTGGTCAAAGATGTAGAGCCTTTGACTTTTGACGGGGTTGAGGAGCTCTTCATTGATGAAGAGTGGGAGGTTTTGCTGCTGGCGTGCTTGCCGTTGGCAGCGTTGTTTTGTTGCTGTTGGACCTGCTGTCTGCATTTGGCTCTTCGGTTCTTGAACCAGACCTGGGGGAAAGGATCTTATTAGTTATCAAATCATCTGCATTCGTTTTTTAATCTAACATGGTTGTATAATAGTCATTGTGTATAGTATAGCTTATATTAATTAGTTACTGACAATAGCTTTGAATTCTTGAGTAACTATGTAAGGGTATAAACTTATGATTACTAGAACATATTCTACACTTTTGTGAATTTCGATCAGTAAAATATATTCATTTACGATGGACCACGGTTCTTTTGAGTATTTTGTTCATAAACTTAATATTATTAAACTAAATTCATTAACTCAACCTTTTTTCCCGATCTAGCAAACTATTTTCGCTACCATCCATACACTTCATCATCCACATACAGCAGCCAAACATACTTCCAAAACACCGATTCACTATCTACAAAAACACCTTAAACAGCCCTTTACACCTATTATTTCAATGCACAAGTAGCTTGTGTATGTTTCGAGTGGGTGTATTTGTTCCTTGGAGGCTAATTAGCAGCGTAAACAGTCACCCTTCCCATTTCGCCAGCAGTAATCTCCAGTGATATGTTACAAGTCAATTAAGCGATATTGTGCTAAGTATTTGCGCTGCATGACTGCGCCTCGATGTTTGATTTTGCGATAATCTAGCGATTTATGGCTTAAAGGGATCAGCCACTTTTTGTTGTTTGAGCCTCAGCGGTAATTGCGTTAACAGAAACGTCGGCGTTTCTCGGGCGGAAAAATTGAATTGGTTTATTAAGCATTTCTGTAGGCGTGTCTAGTGAGGACGTCACTTTGTGTATTGTATTTGGCTTTCTAATTAATATAATTTCAATAATTTCGGTTATAGTTTTCGGGTTAGCAAATTAATTCTGTACATATTTGGTTTAAAATCTTATAACATACGCATTATAACCATTTTCATCGCGGGAAAGACTGTTTGTTGATCATTTTAAGTCTTTTTATGGCAATAACGAACCAACTTTTGTTACACAGACACCTTACAAACGATGATGACTATTCCAAATAATATAAAGCTCTCTTTTTTATTATTTCTACTACTGTTATGTATATTATGTATGTTACTAACATGTAGTATAGATATATTATAATATATACGTAAATTAGTACATTACAGTTAATTAAACACATTCTTACAATCATACCTTACACATACATACATTAACAAAAAAAATCCGCGCCTACCCGCAAATCAGCAAGGAGGTCACGGCACTTTTTGGCCACCCTCTTTGCGAGAGGCCTTAATCCTGGCAACACTGCACCGATCACGTTGACTCGTAATGCGATACGACTATTGATTTATTGACGCGATTGTGTGGCTTCTGTTACTATTTCCTAGTCTCACGCCGTTGTGGTATAGAGTTGGCAGTTGTATGATATTTGGGCATACATACACATTACGCCTGATTCCCTGTAGAGTAGGCAGAGATGACGAATCCCCATTTGTCCCGATCCGGACAGACCACTTTCGCTTCATTGACACTTATACATCTTCTCATACACCCTCGGTGGTTATAGGTACACCTAACTTCTTTTTCAATATAGCGTCTATATAAATATGTGCTTTTACTGTAGGTAAACCCTTTTGAGGAATACAAACGTCTTCACGTAAGTATATTAAACTTTACAGGGTAGTCAGACAATCAAGTGTCCATCTTAGCATTTCCGTAGTTAGTGATTATAAAGTCTTTTTTTTGCGAAAATTAAACCAAAAAACTTAATTTTCATCAGTACATTCGCCAGGTTTTGAACCCTGAACCCACTGATTCAGAGCAAAGGTCCTAACGACTGTTCCTTACCGCACTAGGATACACAATTGGTATGCCAAAGCAAAGGAGGTAATCTGTTTAGCCACCAAAGAGTTTTTCTCTCTCCCTGTAACTTAATCTGTGACGGTGCGTCGTATCGTCTCATGTCGTTCACTCGGTCGTGTCATTCGATTTTCCTAATTCGAGTATTCGTGACTCGATTATTGCGGATTCGAGTGGCGGCGTATCGCGATTTTTGTGTCGTTTTTATTCTTGTAGACTTATGTGTGTTTAGAGTAAATTAGGTTGTTTTATTTAGGGTATAATGGAACTAATTCTACTTGTTATAACTAAGCAGTAGAATTCGTTTAGTTTTCCTTAGTACAATGTAAAAAAGGATACGAAGTAGTATCTCTAAGAAGCCAATTCTGAAGAATATAATTTGAAAATATGTAAGATTTAAAAATAAACAAATCAACTACGCAAATAGTCATATAATATCTCTTTAGGTTTAGATAAAACATAGGAGATACATATAAAATAATAACAATATATTATCTACTCGGTCAAACTCGACAGAATTCTAGGCCTAGTACATACATATACATATGTATCACAATTTTTTGTAATTATTTTCTTATACATCTTTCACCCCACATAGGTAAGCCAGCTAGCTCCTTTCTATTTACGTCCCAGACTAGCACATTTTTAGATTCACTCCATAGCTACTCGCTAATCTCCCTCATTCGATTCGTTCCTAATTCGATTTCGCCAGTAATGCAGTATTCGTGTTTCTCAAATTGAACGATCGCAAATTAGTTCATTCGCGCAATTCATTCAGAGCGGGAACGAATGAAAAGTAGGCATGGGTGCTTAATTTCGTTGGATTTATGTTATAAGTGTATTTCTTAGGTACAAGGTTTTTTCATTGGTGCGGGAAAACATTGTTTAAGGTGTAAGATAAGTGCCTATTACATTAGCTGTAGCATTGACACACCTTTTTCTCATTCATTCTCTATTAGTGACCGTCTAGATTAACCATAGATTGTTTATTGATTTCGGTGAAGGAAAACATCGTGTGGAAACCTGGCTATTTACTATAGAACTCGAACCAAGTAAAAATCAGTATCTATTCACTGCACTGCATAGTTTCCCATCTATCACGTTGGATACTGAATAAGTAAAAAGTGGGTTTCGAGTGACCAAAGACCATTACAATGTCAGTTAATACACTCAATCTCGAACACAGTAGAGTTTTACTATCACGAATACATATTATACTAGATTGAAAAAGGGTGACGTTAGAAGTACCTATAACCGCCGAGTGTGTATGAGAAGATGTATGAGTGTCAATGAAGCGAAAGTTATCTGTCAGGATCGGGACAGATGGGGATCCGTGATCCTACTAATTTACAGGGAATCAGGCGTGATATGTATGTATCTATTAATACAAAGACACAAACAAAACGCGTTCACGACCATTAACCCTTGCGGGGTAGTCAGAGGTTCAGGTGTCCATCTCCACAATTGCGAAGGTAGTAATTCTATGGCCACCTCGAACGCACGTGTTAACCAGATAGTCAGTACTCAATGTGACAGATGGTCAGCCCTGTCGCCATAAACAAGCACTAACTATTACTTGTTTGGGGAACGAGTAGGTTTCCTCACGATATTTTCCCACACCGTAGTATTCTATGAATACATATTATCATACATATGTACTACTAGTATACGAGTACACAAACCAATCCCTTTTAAAGCTTGCTCTCCGTCTCCATAGATAAAGTTACTTAATGCCGTGCTGTGGATAAATTAATCCTCGAGAAGAAGAGATTAAATACTCAGCCAGTCTTGGGGAACATGATATGTCGATCAAACGCGATAAGGCCAACGCCACCCAAATATCGAAGTATTAACGCGCCTGTCAATTGAATTAATACGCTCTTGTTTCTTGTATAATCGTGTATAGTAAATATATATAAAATCGGTGTAGCTTGTTCGTTGAGGGCTTGCCTCTGAATCAGTGGGTTCAGGGTTTAAATCACGCCACAGAATATCGTTAGCTATACAGCGGGGCAACGCTGCTAGTGTGCTGGGCTTTTGCTTCTGGGTGCTAAATTCGGGACACTAGTGGCGCTGCGTAAATATTTACTTTTTGTTAGATTTAAGTTTTTTATGTTTTAATTTGTACATATATAGTTTGTTAAACAGACAGAAATATGTTTTAATTTCCTAAACATTATTTTAATATCTTGGTTTGTTAAATAAATGCCTGTTGTTTTTTATTGAAAACATCCCGAGGAAAACTACATATACCTCGGGACAGGTAATAATCAGCGTCCATACAATGTAATACTACCAATTAGGAATACATTAGGTGGTTAATACGTGCATTCAATGTGACCATACAGTTAATAACTCCGCAATTTTTAAATGGACACAAGAATCTTTTAGCTACACCGCAAGGGTTAAAAAGCTTCAAAGATTTTGTTTGAATTTGTTTTGTATGTTTGCTACCTATTTCACTTCCTACTTTTTTTTTAGAAAAACGTACACAACCACCCGTACGTACCCAAGAAGTTAAATTTGCAAGTGATGCAATAGAGATTTGACATCTACCTATTAACAGAGTCCGGACGATTCGATACAATGAATGTTTTTTGAGAAAATTTATATGATTTAAACCCATGTCAACTCCAATGTCTCAAACATCCATCTTAGAATAGGTTATTATATGGTCTAATCTACTGGAAATTATCTCTACTTTACCCTCCCTTAAGGAGTGTATCGAATTATTCTTATACCATGTATAATATACCAAAATATATATTAGTCTCTCCTTATCCCATATATCTCCATAAACAAATGTATGAATACCATATATACGTAAACTTCCTACCTGCACTCTGCTCTCTGGCAAGTTGATCTTGAGCGCCACCTCTTCCCTCATGAAGATGTCAGGGTACCTGGTCTTCAGGAACAAGGCTTCCAACACGTCTAGCTGGGCTCTGGTGAACGTGGTCCTTTCCCGCCTCTGCTTACGTGGGTTCACGCCTGTAGAGAGGTGTTTGGTTAGTAGGTATATATTGAAATTGAACAATATGCGTAAAATGTATTGTACACATAATATAAACATTAAAAAACATTTATATACTTTATAATTTCAATATGTTATTACAATACGTAACACAATAATTTATTTATAGTTTACACTTAATAATATGTATATTTATTAATCTCTTAGTGTTAATTTTGCCCTCTTGTTGGTTCTAACATAATATCAGCGTTGCGTTTGCCACCAAACGTAACATACCCAGCTGAGTTAGAACCTTTTTGCTGCGACATTAACATGCACAAGCTATAACAAGCTTTGTAAGTTTGATTTGTAAAATATTTGTATTGTGTTATTGTTGCTGTAAATAAATGCTTAATGCTTTATTATTATTATTATCAAAAAGGCTTCTCAAGGCGGGTGTACGTAGTGAAGAATAGAAGAGCATGTATGAGAAGGTGGGTGTGAGTGAAGCAAGGGTAAGTTGTGTTTTAGTAAGTGACGGAAATGAAGGTATGTATCAGAAATTTTGGCCACCCCGGAAGGTTAAACCGTCCTGAAGAGTCTTCCTAATTAGCTAAAATATATATTTCTCATAAGTATAATCTTTTCGGCTATAATGCAATATAGTATAAGCATGCACGACCATTATTCACTGCGCCATAGTCAGAGGTTGAATGTCCTTCATCAATTGCTTATTATAATGGTGATTAGCCTCTTGTTACACAATTTTTACCTGATAATCACCAGCCAACGTAGACAGGTAGTAAACCATGCCGTATACAGTTTCAAATTACGTATTTCGAGAAATAGAAGGATATGTACGACAATAACGTATACAAGCTATACCCCCTAGTTTGTAAGTTTGATTTGTAAACTTATTGTTTTTGTTTTTACTTTTTAATTTATTATCATTTGTATTTTGTCTGTGTTTACTAACATTTTTTTTTTTATTTTACTTGTTACTAACAATATAGGCCTAAGATGCCCAATAAATAAAATTATTATTGTAATAATAGCTGAGTTATAACCTTTTTGCTGCGACAATAACATGCACAAGCTTTACGTCCTAGTTTGTAATTTGTATTTATAATTTGTAAAATATTAGTATTGTGTATGTTTTTGTGGCTGTAAATAAATGCTTTATTATTATTATACTTATTAATGTATATGTTATGTGACTGTAAATAAACGCTTTATTATTATGAAATAAGCAGGATTTCTCATTATTTTCCCTCGCTAAATAACAATATGATGACATCATACACAAATTTAACCTTAGGAAGAAAGTGTGTATGACTAACTACTGGTTTTGAACCCGAGAACGCTCCGGTTTACGACCAATATTTCATATTAGCACTTCGCCGAAACTAAATAGTAGCCAATTTGTACGTTAATTGGGACACAGCGAAGTATATATTCAGATACATCTAAATAATCTGACCTTCGTAATGCGAACGGTTAACCTTTTGAACGCTAATCGAGAGGTCCCAAAGATTCCCGGCGGAGGCAAAGTTAAGAACTACGATTTTGTTCTGCTTTGCAGTCTGGATTGTGATTTATTCAATATTTACATGAAGTAATCAATCAAATTAATAATACTAAATAAATAAAGATTAAAATAACCCATTAATATTAAATTAAAATCTTAAAGCTAAATATATTAACAAATAAAATATATCTGCCAAATCACTGGCAGTGGTAGGAAGTGTCCCAAGAAGGCTGGTGGCATTTCCCCGTTGCACAGCTATGCTGATGCGCTGGGCGAAATACGCACCGGCCCTTGAGTCCCCGCTGGCCTCCACCAAACGGGAAGCGACCTCCTTTACAAAAGACTTCGTTTTGGACCCCACGGGCCCAGGGTCTCCACAGCAAAAGGTACAAAGTGGTACTTATAGTATATTCGCATTAAGAAAATAGTGACGTCATCATGTCCCCACGATTTGACCAATGAGAAGTGAGAACTAACCTGACCAATGAGTCTGCAATTGGTCGATGTGAATTGTTATCTCATTAACTAACGTCTCCTTGGTCAGTTTAACCTCTATATATAATGACGTCACTATTTACTTAACGCGAATAGACTATAGTGGTAACACCGCTGTACATTCGCTGCTTCAACGCCTCCGCACCCGAAGCCGCGTCACCCGTTCATATGTTAAACTGTTCGCGGTTTTAAACTATCTGCCTATCTTCTGAGTGGGACACTGAACTGAGACGCAGTATATCCTTAGTCAGTTTTAACATAACTATCGGCTTGTAATATAATAATAATATTGTAGGACGTTATTACACCAATTTAACTAGCTCATTGGTAAGTACATTTAAGACTTGTGTTAAGGGTACTAGTCAGCGTATATTGAAGAAATGTATACATATTATATATAGATAAATACATACATAGCATATATAATCAACAACCAGACTTGAAAGCCTCCACCGGGAATCGAACCCGGGACCTCACGATTAGCGTTCAGGCGTCTAACAGATCGCGCCACGGAGGTCGTCAAATTACAATATTTAAAATAATGAATATTACATTTTCTTAACCTATCATCCTATACCTAAGCCATGTCGGGGAAGAACGGCAGCTACTTAGCTTTCTTTTCCGTCCCAGTCTAGCAACAGGGTATAATTTGACGACCTCCGTGGCGCAAGCGGTTAGACACCTGAACGCTAATCGTGGGGTCCCGGGTTCGATTCCCGGTGGAGGCAGAGTTAAGAACTACGCTTTTCTACTGCTTTCCAGTCTGGTCGTTTATTATATATGCTATATATGTATTTATCTGTGTATAATATGTATATATTTCTTAAATATACGTTGACTAGTACCCTTAACACAAGTCTTAAATGTACTTACCAAGGGGCTGGTTCAATTTGTGTAATAATGTCCAAATATTATTATTATTATTATTATAATGATATAAAGGATTATTGAATGAAAATGAAACACCGATTTTTAATATCGTAATAGTATTATATCGCTAAAATGATCATATTTATTGCGGCCCATCCAGTAGTTTATATCACTTGAACGCACGTTCGCGGCCTTAATATTTTTTACGCCATTTACAATACTTTTATTAATTGGAATATGCAAATGACGAGGCGAATAAGCAATAAATACGCTAATGAACCCGTTTCGTTTTTACGCGATACTTTAATGTTTTACAAGAAAGATATTTGTGTGTGATTTTTATCTGTTTAGATGTATATGTATGTATCTGTTTACCTGCGCTTCATATATGTTATGTGACAGAATCATTATGTGGAAGGGCGGTTACGTTGGGGCCGGCCCAATAAGACATATGACAGTCAGATAAACGCAAATTGAAAAAGGGTGATGTTAGGAGTACCTATAACCGCCGAGAGTGTATGAGAGGATGTATGAAGTCAATGAAGCGAAAGTGGTTTGTCGGGATCGGGATAAATGGGAATCCGTGATCTCTGCCTACCCCTCTACAGGGAATTAGGCGTGATGTGTATGTATGTATGTGACAAAAGTAACTATAACCACCGAGTGTGTATGAGAGCTAATGTAGTGGTTTGTCTGGATCGCGACAGGTTGATCTTTGATCTAGGTCTTTTATTTTTATAAAAATTTATTGAGGTTGTCATAGCATTATTATAGAATATTAGTTGAAGGTTGAAATCATCATAAATTATCCTATTTAATTCCATCTACCTCTAGTCCCTTAATTGATTTTTACGTTAAGCAGTTACTTATAGTTATATTTATGGAAATCTTATATAAAAATATATTTATTTATGTTATCTGTGTAAGTTTTACTTCCAATCTAGGTAGGTACTGAATTCTGAATATGTTGACATTATTATATTAGTTAACTTCACAATAGTTAACATTAATATTATTATGACAATGACAACCATTACTTATTTTCTTTTATTATATGTCTTGTTCTATTTTATTAATCATAAACTTTTTGGTTATACATGCACCTAACTACATGATTGTTTATGGTTAAACGTCTTCTTATCCTAACATTACATTTTCCTTTTAATAAATTATAGCAGATAAATTTCATATATACAATCATTTCATGGTCAAAATACATCTTGATTGTATTCTAATATGATTTATAACATATTTTGGTGGACATTTGATGTTTTGGCTCTCATTTTAGATATGTTTAAAGATTTACTTGACAGATTCCTAGGAATTTTCTGCAAACATGCCAAAATAAAAAAAAGCGGCACACGCGATGTGTCAAAAACATTAAATTTAGATAGAAACCGCTTGACTTTAGAAGCGAACGTTTCAAATATGAATAGTAATCGACTAATTATTAATATCAGTATAAATTTTATGCAAAATCACTTTTTAGGAATGCCATAATCGTAAATAAAAGCTACTGCGTTACGTTTGAGCTGGTATCATTATATACGGTTAGGAATTTTAATGTGGCAACACTCGTAAATGCCTAAATAGGTGGCGACCATGGAGGCCGGAGCTTCATTTTAATAATGTGAATCATAACCATATCATATACCGGTTATAAAGTTGTTATCAAAGGAGTGAAACTTTTATTTGTAGTTTTCATAACCGATTTTTACGACTTTTTTATCTATAACCCTGACTATTACACGGTCAATAGTCAGCGTCTATACATCCCATGTTGACTATCTGGTGTAAAATAGGTGCCTTTTAAACATATGTTCAATTCATATGAACAACGCATATAAATGGGTGTTTTTATGAAATTTTATCATGATACTAGCGACCCGCTCCGGCTTCGCACTTCTGGCTATTTAATGAATGTTATTATACGTATAAGACTTCCTCTTGAATCACTCTATCTATTAAAAAAAACCGCATCAAAATCCGTTGCGTAGTTTCAAAGATTTAAGCATACAAAGGGGAATCGGGACAGAGAAAGTGACTTTGTTTTATACTATGTAGTGATCTAAGTGATCACAATTCTTGTAACTTTTATATGTTGTACAATTTTAAACAAGGTGAATCCATGGTACAATCTCTAATGTAAATTTGACAAGGAAACAACTGACAATATTCCGTGTGCATCTGGATTGAGGGCCCATTTTTCAAATATTGGACAATCGAAATGAAACTCACAGGGCATTTAGTAAAGAATTAGTAAAAACTATAGCATCTATTCTTAAATTTCTTAAACTTGAAACAAAACAGTTATTGTAAAAAAACTGTGGCCCTCAATCCAGATGCCAGCATTTTCTAGATCTCGGAAAGTACGAATCCTGGGATAATGCTGTTTATTCGAGGATTTAGTAAAGAATTTCTTAAAAAAATTAAGAAAATCTCAAATCTCAAAAATGCGTTTAATATAGGTTTAGGGCGATTTTGCTATGGCCCTCAGTTCAGAGGTCGCTGACTTTTGGAATCATCAAAAAATGAACATTTCTATACAAAAAGACTAATGTAACTTATATTATCTTGAAGTTCCATGGCTCAATGAATTAGTAATGAAGAAATAACGATACACAAGCGAATAGTTTAAGAGAAAATGAAATTTGAATTTTCATCTGACGTACAAACTGAGAGCCCTAAACTTTCGACGATATTGACTAAACTAAGCCATCTACACTAGCGTACACAAGGATGACTAATTTTACTAATTTTTTACTAAATCCGTGCAATATTTACATGCCTCTAAATATCACACTTTAAGAGGAAAATGATTTTGATTATTTATATAGGAGAAAATTCTGTAGGGTGACTATGTTATGTGTAAATAAAATATGTATATGCAAGTATTTGACGTGTTCTTGTAGTATATTGTAGCACAGATGGATAATTGGGGGTTTATTGCGCCTAAATATCCCATTCTAGCAGGGACTGATATCTGAAGTTTTAGCCATTATCATAAGCGATATTAATGGATTCGTATCAAATAATTCTTCTATTTTAGCTTCTGATTTAATTTGCGAATATTTTTATTTATATATATTTAATCGTACATAGTAATGTATGTATTTTTACGGTTTTTTTAAGGTTGATATGTCTATCTGAGCTGTACACTGACAACGAAGACCTTTCAGTTTAATATAATCGTTTATTTTCTAATATATTCGTAATTTTCTATTTGATTGTTTGTGTTGTATTGTGATTGGATAACTTGTGCTCCGCAATTGTAAAGATGATTACTCGAACCTGAAAACCCTGCAAAGATTAAAGTCACGAAAGTGTCTGTATACTTTTATATAGTTTACTATTAATTTATTTGGTGATTCCGGTTTATGCGGCGTTACAGATAGTGTGTTGTATTGTAGCTAATATCTTTGAATGTGGTTATTGTCAATAAAGTGCTAATAATCTATGTTTATATTTCGTTAATAACATTTCTATTTATTTTTACGCAACAAATAAAGCCGTAACATATTCGTCATATACCTCGTACATACCCTCAAAGACACGATAATATTTCATAGGTCAATTTTTAGCATACATAAATATTAGGGTTGTAATTGACACATTACAGAACACAATATTTGAAGTTTTCACATTGATTTTCAAAGAATACATGAATAAATAGACGATTGTCACACTGATTCTACTTTCAAACGGACTGATCACTATCTCCACCATAGATAAGTGTTTGATGACTTTGCGTAGGCAATATAATCTCCAATCCTAGCTACTTTGGTTCATATGTATCTTTGGATTTGGTTCGGGACGTCGAATACTTTTTTATATTTACACATAACATAGTCACCCTACAGAATTTTCTCCTATATAAATAATCAAAATCATTTTCCTCTTAAAGTGTGATATTTAGAGGCATGTAAATATTGCACGGATTTAGTAAAAAATTAGTAAAATTAGTCATCCTTGTGTACGCTAGTGTAGATGGCTTAGTTTAGTCAATATCGTCGAAAGTTTAGGGCTCTCAGTTTGTACGTCAGATGAAAATTCAAATTTCATTTTCTCTTAAACTATTCGCTTGTGTATCGTTATTTCTTCATTACTAATTCATTGAGCCATGGAACTTCAAGATAATATAAGTTACATTAGTCTTTTTGTATAGAAATGTTCATTTTTTGATGATTCCAAAAGTCAGCGACCTCTGAACTGAGGGCCATAGCAAAATCGCCCTAAACCTATATTTAACGCATTTTTGAGATTTGAGTTTTTCTTAATTTATTTAAGAAATTCTTTACTAAATCCTCGAATAAACAGCATTATCCCAGGATTCGTACTTTCCGAGATCTAGAAAATGCTGGCATCTGGATTGAGGGCCACAGTTTTTTGACAATAACTTTTTTGTTTCAAGTTTAAGAAATTTAAGAAGAGATGCTATAGTTTTTACTAATTCTTTACTAAATGCCCTGTGAGTTTCATTTCGATTGTCCAATATTTGAAAAATGGGCCCTCAATCCAGATGCACACCAATATTCCTTTGTGCGCACATCTCAAGGCATGTTCAAAACATCATTCAACATCCAAAACTAAATCCTTTCCATTCACATCACTCCACAATAGAAAAACAAGCATACCAGTCAAGATTATACTTCTAAACTGGAGCAGAGAATGTTTGTAATCCGTTTTTTGTGTGAAAAAAACATTAAAAATTATTAAACCATCCATTCTCATTACTCAGCAGACACTAGACTGCATGTCTGGAGAAAAGCGCGCGCCTTTTGTACTAGGCTACCATAGACAAATGTCATAGACGATATTTGTTTTGTCTTACATGCAACGGGCCCGCGTGTTCAGCCTGTAAATGTTTGTTTGTGATGGGATTATGATACATCAAAAGTCAGTCAGAAATGGTGTTCATAGCGGATTAGGGATACATAGAGAGATATATAGATTCAGTCAGCTCTCAATGGGAGTGGGGACAATGGGAAATTGTATAGAGAGAAAAAGTGGAGCGTTTTTACATTCATTTCGGACGTGAAGCGATGCTGTGGGAAAATGGTGGTCGAAGATAGATGGAAATGTATGCAAAGGGAAAATTACATTTCATATGGCATACAAATTGAAATCAAATTGCGTGTAATGCAATACAATAGTCTATTTTGTAAACTAAACAAGATCATTACCTATACAAACTTTTGGGTAAGTAAATATGGTTGAGAAATAGATTGGCGATTCTTTATTTTTTAATTTAAAGTCAGCTGATTAAATCGATTTTTATTTAAAGTTTGTATGAGATAAATGGCAAACTAAGCAGCAAGCATTTATATGTGTTTCGCTAATATAATAAAAGTCATATAAGTCTAAAAAACGATTAAACTTGAAAAACATGGATTGAGAAACAACCGAGGTGTAACTAAATAAAAGGAGTAGAATACCATTATTTATAGAATATTATACGGTTTATATTTAAATTATTCCTCAAATAACATTTCATTAAGAAACTCTGAGGTGACGACACCTATTATATTGAGTTTGGTATAAAAACCCTGAATAGGAGTAATATAAACGTCAAATTGCAGCAGCGATACTCATTTCACATCCAACACAAAGGTAGGTTTCTAAAAGCTAATAAATAGGGCGTCGTACAAGGAGGCAAATAATAATAAAATATCATATCTGTCAATTGAGACGCCATTGTGCCGCAGGGTTAGTTTCAGTTCAATTCAATAGTGATAACTCGGCATTGTGTTTCGTAAAATAAAACGCGGGCCCGGTTCACGGATTAAAAATACAAAAATAATACAAACATGAAACGCTGGCCCGTCCATAGAAAAAGCGACAAACATTTCGATTCTCCGCAACGAAAAACTGTCACATTATAGGTTGTAGCATAGAGAAAATAAATAGACATCGTCCGTCCCGCTCCCTCTAAACGCAGTGCTGTGTGCCAGAGCGAGAGGGGCGCGCCTCGATTGTCATCGTTTGACAATGACAAGCCCGCGCTAATCCGCATGACATGGCGAGCTTTTTATTTTCGAATGGGCTACGGCCCTGATTTTATCAGCCAGATAGGGCTACTGAAGATCGCTTGTTTATGCTTGAGGTCGTATATCGGTGGTGCTAATGGTCTACTCGTGTTTCGGGATCTTGTTAGGGCATTTTTTGCTTGGAATACTTTGGAATTAGATTCTAAATGCCACAGAGTTGTGTTGGGTTTGTATGAGAATCGATGTTACGTATTTATTGTTGTACTGTAATATTTTTCTTGTAGTAGGTACATTTAAGATATTAGAATACAAATTACTATTTGGATCAGTTTATATCATTTCAAATAATTCCTGTAAATTCCAGTTTTCTATTAAAACAAGAAGATTTTCTTTAAGAATGGAGAGTTTAACGCAAAACAGAAAACTGTATGTATTGTAGTTATTTAATTTAGAACACTGATTTAGAAACACAGTTACGTTCATGGAAAACTAAAATGGTGAAGCAAATTTATCGATCTATTGATTCAAGAAAACATTATGAACTTCACACAAATGCTTATCCCACGAGGAAATAAATAAGCAATCCGAATAACACACAAACCGATATCAGAGTGACCCATCACGACATTGTTGTTCGGTTAATTTGAAAAGGTGTGTGGCGACCATATTGTGATGCTTGGCTGATAATCTCGCTGTGAGCGAAGAGGTTTTAATCCTGTTTGTCTTAACGGTCAGTACGGTGACAGATTTTAAGAGGATTCTTCAGACGCTGTGAAAAGTTTAGATGTTATCCAACCTTTTTTGTTGACGTGTGAAGTTTGGAGGGAAAATGTTGTATATGGTGCGTTTCAAATTAGAAACGAAGATGTTACGAAATTAGTGAGATTGATTGGTAGAATCGTTTTCATTTTATAAAATTCGTAATTAGCAATTTTTTTCAAGAGTTTTGATTTATATCATAACAGTCTGTAATTCAATCTAGAATGAAAATATCTAGTAGGTACTAATTAATAAATTTTCGATTATAGGCAGATAAACGGCAATCTAGCTTTAATCTCTAACTTATAAATATCAGAAACTAAATCTGGAAAACAATTAATTTATGTACACTTTTCCCAACAATACATTCGCAAAGAGTTGAGTCCCTTTGTAGATAATTCATCTTTTTAATGACGTGTAAAATATATCTAATAGGACCGAAAATCGAAGGGGAGGGCGCAGCTGCGGCATCCAAAACAAACATTCGCAATTCGTACTCAATTCTCTAGCGAACAAAGCCCAAAACTGACAGGCAGTGCGAAATACGAGCGGGAATCCGCTGTCACTTTGACAATGGTTTGACAGGCCGAAAAGGGGCGGTTAATGGCCACGGAGGATTTAACGTTTGTTGTTTTGAACCATTTGCCCTAGGCGGGGGCAATGTTTTGAATCGCAATTAGGATAAGGAGGCCTGATTGAATCAAGATCGATGCTTCGTTTGATCAGCGCATTTCATTGTAGCGAGTGCAGGTGGGTTCATTTGTTACGGAGAAATCGAGAGGTTGATGGGAATTGGTATTTTGACTGTAACTAATTAATGGGATGGAAATTGTGTTTAATATAATAAGTACTACCCATTTGCATGATGTAATGGTTAATTATGATGAAATATAATGCATGAATGGGTTGATATGAACTTATTTAGTATTCTGTTAGGGAAGTTCTCGTGATAAATACATAAATTTAAGAGAAAAACTTGATTATATATTTACAATAATAAAAAAGTAACAATTATCTTGTTTGTAAAAACTAAGAGTGATACAAATATAAAATTATATTTGTTACCAACAACTGTGTGACGACGAAAATTGAAATAAAATTAATCCTTCCCAATCAACTGTAGATTGACAGCTTTGAATTAAACTGACAGCAAAAGCCGCCATCTTGAAATACGTTGACAGATGTAATAAATAAAATGAGGTGATGGGTTTGATAAGTTTTTGTCTCTTTTTTATCTGTTATACAATACATTGGCAGTTTTATATACATATTAACTTTACAAAACTATACATATATATATTTTTTCATTTGGGTTACTACATGGGCCTATTCTTGGGGCTAAAATTGGAAAGAAATTAAGTAGGTATATGTTTCTGGATTAGCGAGGTATCATATGCCACATTAGGTAAATAACGTAATGCAACGTAAGTACTAGTTAATTCGCCTAAGGTATTTAGAGTTATGTCTAACAACTATATAATACAATCTTTTGTTCTTAGTTGTCTTCATATATTCCGACTACTTTTATTGAATAGGTTATGATTTAAAAAATTGTTTTAGTTTGAATAATGCGACTTAGAGTATTTATTTATAATAGATATTACTTGCGTAGTATTTAAAACTCTGATTCTGGAATTAATTTAGTTAATCATCCTTTATAAATTTTGCATGTTAACGCAAAGATTTATAAAGCAACGTGATTAAAAACTGTCAAATCTAATCAATAATAATTACAACTATATAGTGACATAAATAAAAAAAGGAATGTTACAATGGTTTAAGCACATGGAGAAGATTAATGAAAGGTTACGAAAGGAATCTATAAAGCTAAAGTCGAAGATTTAGACGGGTTAGGCCGTGTAGAACTTATACAGATTAAATGGAGACATTCTTCTCAAGGCGGGTGTACGTAGTGTGAAGAACAGAATAACATATATGAGAAGGTTAATGGGTGTGAGTGTAGCGACAGAGATTTTTCAACATTTTTAAATAGTCTCTGCCTATTCGATTAGGGAAAGAGGCGTGAATCTATGTATAAAGCTGAACCAATAGTAGCATATATAAACTTTTATACCTATTTCAATAGAGGGGTGTTACATAGCAAGTTTGGAGAGTATAAACTCATAAATTACCAAAGATACATGGCCACCCCTGCAGGGTTGCCACATAATAAATCATGTTAACACATTACTGGCAACACTGAGGGGAGGGGTGACCAATTGCAACAGATTATGGCTAATGTATACAGTATGGGTCGCCTTATTCCATTATGGATCCCTGTATTTGAGATGGCGGAATGAATTCGTATGAGACGAGAATGGAAGGTTCCAGTGTTTGTAGAACGTAGTGGAATTCTTACGATTTTTTGTAGCAATTTTTCTTGACAGCTAGTTACCATTAGTTTTAGGTAGAAACTAGCATGGGATTCGATAAGTCGGTCCAATAAGAAATAATATGACAATGAGGTGATGTATGGAGCAAAACTGATTTATCAGCATCGATATAATTAAGAATTCGTGATCTCTGCCCGCCCCTCTTTAAGGGCCAAATATTTATAATATTTATGTATGTATATATGGAAGAAAGACATATGTATATTCCTATTATTAATAAAATAAGTTAGTGCAAATCTGTTCATAAATGCGACCGATAAATAGCAATTCTTAAAGAGTTCTTCCTTTTAATTGAAAAGAACATTAATTTGTGTTTCGCAGGAATGAGATATCAATTTCTTCGAGACCAAATTTTTCACCAAGGTTCTTTTTGTTCCGACTGTACATACTAAAACAAAGCATTCACGACTGTCACCAGACATCAGAAGTTGTCAGTCTTTACCCAATAGAAACCTACTTTAAACCTCAATATCCAACGTGACAGGTGGCAAACGATGCCTTCCTATACAGATAATGACTATTACCATTTTTGAGAAATAGTATTACAGTCAATATACTAATTCTAATACATCGTCAATTAACTTTCCACTTCCATTTATAACAAAAGACAAAAAAGATAAACGCGTTCACGATCATTAACCCCTAGGGTAGTCAGAAATTCAGGTTACCATCTCCGTAATTGCAAGGTAGTTATTCTATGACCACCTCTAACCCACTTGTTAACCAGATAGTCAGTACTCAATATGACAGGACAGCCATGTCGCCATTTACAAGCACTAACTATTACTAATTCAGGAACAGGTAGGTTTCCTCACAAAGTTTTCCCTCACCGTAGTATTAAAACATTCCATTAAAAACCTATAACCATAAACGCTATCATTCGCAACAGCCAGGGGGGCAATTACCTAAAACAAACAACAGAGGGCCTATAGAGTCATCACTTATCACCATTCGAGATGAAAAGTGCACGTGTGGGGCACGCGACCCGCTTATCTTGGGGCCGCAAGAGTGGCTTAGGATAGATGGAGCCACCGGGTGTTTGGAAGGCAGAGGTGGAAAATATGAAATAAATGTCAGTGGATGTTTATGGATAATTGAGAGAGGGTATAAGTATTTTACGGTTTAGTTTGGCAGGTTGAAAGAATGATAACTATGGGATGTTCGTTTTATGCATGTCGTAGAGAGTAAAGGATATAATCTATTGGGCGATGTGGTGGCAACCTGTCACAAACGTTTGGTTAGCTGATATCAAAGTAATGAAAAAGCCATGTATATATTCCTTTAGTTACATTTAACTATCTCTAAAAAGAGAGTTCTTATATTTCAAACTTAACAAGTATGTAAACATTAGCATTAATATTGAGGATGTGATGATATTAATATGTAACATTCGCAACAGATTACTAACCCATTGCCCAATAGATTTATTGTACCTCAATTATAAAAAAAACCCTGACACTATGAAAAACCCTCTTTTTAGCATGAATACGCTTTAAGAATGGGATAGGATATCTTATCTTTTGGGTTGCTAGCCTTTTGCCCAACAGATTCCATTGGCCCCTAGTCCCTTAGTCGCCTCCTACGACATGCCAGGAAGGACGGCAGCTAGTTAGCCTTATTTTACGTCCCAAACTAGCTCGGGACACCACTTATAGTGAATTTTAATTAACCCTTCGTCCATAGTGACAATAAAATTGCGTTTAACTTTTATTAAATTAAACATAACGGATCGCTTGCGGCGATGCTGTTAAATTGCTTTCCGATGTTACGCGTGTTTGAGTGATGGGCTAGCAATCATTTGCATTGAATAAGTGGTGTCTTACATACATATTTTGACGACCTTCGTAGCGCGATCGGTTAGCCGCCGGAACGCTAATCGTGAGGTCCCGGGTTCGATTCCCGGTGGAGGTAGAGTTAAGAACTACGCTTTTCTTCTGCTTTCCAGTCTGGTCGTTGATTATATATGCTATATATGTATTTATCTATGTATAATATGTATATATTTCTTAAATATACGTTGACTAGTACCCTTAACATAAGTCTTAAATGTACTTAGCAAGGGGCTAGTTCAATTGGTGTAATAATTTTCATATATTATTATCATATTATTATTATGTACGGGACCTCACGATTAGCGTTCAGATGCTCAACCAATGGCGCCACGGAGGTCGTCATGCTTCATATTTTGTTCAACTATTTTGGCACTGGTATTTCTATTTTTTGTAGCGACAATTCTGCTAAAAACACGTACTGAATACGTCAGAGGTTTTTGTATTTGTAAACAATAAATTGAATTGTTTCCCGAAAATCCCTTGTATTTTTTTGCTATTTTGCAGAAGGCAGAAAAACTTTCAGATATATGTTACAGGCTAAATCCGATTTCAGGACAAACTAGTTTGGTCTAGGCTTTAGGATTAACTAGTAAGGTTAGGTTAGTATGAAAAACTAGTTTAGCCTAGGCCTAAAATCGGGTTTAGCCGGTAACATATACATATACATTCACGTCTATAATCCCTTTGGGGATGGACAGAAACTCGGATTAATATTTTTTTGACTTTCCCCAAGTGATTTTATGATCATTATATTAAATAAAAATATTTTCATTTTGAATTGTTCGTGAAGATTTATACAAATGGCTATTCATGATCTCTGCCAACCTTTCTTACAGGAAACAACTACTACAGAACTGCTACATTTCGATAACCGAATGGTTTTCCAACTTGAAAAACCCCCAGACACTTAGATCGAAAACTAACAAACAACCTTTTATCCTACAAGGCGTGTTTGTTTTCACTGCCACCCCCCTAACACGATTCGGTCGTTATATGACAGGGGCAGAGTGTGGGAATTCACACATATGTGAATTTTTGCAATGAATTTTTGATTCAATGACAATACTAGGGTTGAATTTTAAGTCCCGTGTTAACTGGGACGTAAAAAGAATGCTAACTAGCTGCCGTTCTTCCCGACATGTCGACTAAGGGACTAGGGATATATGGAATCTATTGGGCGATGGGCTAACAATCTGTCACCTATGTTCCATATGACATCACAACCCTAATATATATGCAAACAGGTGACTAAAGAGATTTTTTGTATCCGAGGTTTTGTCCACCCCAAAAGGGATTAAAGGACGTGAATGTATATCTATGTATGTAATACTAACTTAGGAAACACGATAATATCTCCTAGGTCACTTTTAGTATTAATATTGAAAATATTCTTCTCAAGGCGTACGTAGTGAAGAACAGAAGAGCATGTAAGAAGGTTAATGGGTGTGAGTGAAGCAAGAGAGATTTGTCACCCGTTCCAGGTGGCCTAATAGTCTCTGCCTATCCCTTTGAGGACGTAGAGGCGTGAATATATGTATATTGAAATTACTGTTCAATCTTTATGTTAATGAGTAGTTAACTAAAAAAATATTTGTATCACTACATAGTATAAAACAAAGTCTCTTTCTCTGTCCCTATGTCCCTTTGTATGCTTAAATCTTTGAAAGTACGCAACGGATTTTGATGCAGTTTTTTTTAATAGATAGAGTGATTCAAGAGGAAGGTTTATATGTATAATAACATCCATTAAATAGTGGAGTAGGCTATATACTTTATACCCGTGTGAAGCCGGAGCGGGTCACTAGTATAGAAATAAATTAATATGTATATCAAAATAGTGTTGTCATATGGAACATTAGTGACAAATTACTAGCCCATCACCCAATAGATTCCATACACCCCTAGTCCCTTAGTCGCCTCCTACGACATGCCGGGAAGAACGGCAGCTAGTTAGCATTCTTTTACATCCCTAACGTTGTATGTAAGTAGTTCTTATCACTTGTTAAGGCTTCTTTAATCAATAGCTTAAAAAACTTGTAAGGTTTTACCAAGCTATCTAATTACTGTCTGCATGCATTGTTATGCGGATTCGGGATTCCGTTGAGTAACCAGCTGGTATGTATATACGCTTTGGCGTTATTATTATGGTATAATTATGTTTCCTTATAATTTTGTTTTGTAACTGGCACTGGGCAAAAAATCCTGAAAGCCGGAGTTTCTTGTTGGTTCTTCTCCGAGCCAGGGCTTCCGAACCAACGGTAGATTTCAATGCTAAGAGACAATCAGTGTCAGGCAAATGTTTTGATTTTCAATTAATGTATGGTACTTGTACTTATGTTGAATAAAAACATTTGACTTTTTTGACTTTATTGTAGGACACTATTACTTAATTGAACTAGCCTTAATAAGTACGTTTAAGACTTGTGTTAATGGTATATTTAAGTAATATATACTTATTATATATAGATAAATACATATATAGAATATATAATACACGACTAGACTGGAAAGCACAAGAAAAACGTAGTTAACTCTGCTTCCACCGAGAATCGAACCCGGGGCCTCATGATTAGCGTTCAGGTGGTTAACCATTCGCACAATGGTGGTCGTCATAATAAATATATAAGTAGTATAAAGAACAAAATAAGACATATGACAGTCAGATAGACGCTATATTGAAAAAGGTGACGTTAGGAGTACCTATAACCGCCGAGCGTGTATGAGAAGATGTATGAGTGTCAATGAAGCGAAAGTGGTCTGTCAGTGGGACAAATGGGGATCCGTGATCTTGCCTACCCCTCTACAGGGAATCAGGCGTGATGTGTATGTATGTATATCAATTACCCCACTCCCCAAGTGTTGCCAGAGCAAACGCAATGTTATTCCAATTACCCCGAGTTGTTTTAGGGCTGGGAATCGAGACACTTGTCGTGTTTGCTTATGCAACTGGCAACACTTCCCCTAAAAAGATTGGAGGCGACGAATCACTGGAATAAGCCGATATTGTCGACTGGCAACACTAATCGCCATTATTAAAATGCTAGGAAATTTTTGGAACGCATTCACGACTTGTACTCTTTTGGGGTAGTCAGAGGTTTAGTGTCCACTGTTAAATAAGTTTTTGTGATGGTCTTTGGTCATTTGAAAACCACTTTTTACTTGATAATCAATACCCAACGTGATAGGTGGTAAACCATGTTGTCGTATAAAGACACTGACTATTGCTAATAAAATAACATACATCACGTCCTTTAATCCCTTTTGGGGTGGACAGAACCTTGGAAAGACGATAATATACCCCTATGTCTCTTTTTAGCATATTGAGGTCGTTATGGCATTCATAAAGAACATTAGCGACATATTCCTAGCCTATCGCCCAATGCATTCCTTTAATAATTAAATAAGACATATAACAGTCAGATTGATGCCATATTGAAAAAGGGTGACGTAAAAAGTACCTATAACCGATGTGTATATAAAGATGTATATGAGTGTAAATGAAGCGAAAGTGGTTGGTCAAGATCGGGACAGATGAGGATCCATGATTTCTGCCTACCTCTCTACAGGGAATCAGGTATATGTATGTATGTTCCATTAATTCCTATACGCTACTTCAGCTTCTATGACATAGAAAAGAACGACAGCTAGTTAGCATTCTTTTTACGTCACAGACTCTGTACAAATTCCTTAAACTTCTTCATTAAAACACGTTTATAAAAAAACCGTACAAAAGAATGACGTAATCAATTATATGTCTTTCGGAGTTACACCGTGACACAATGACACAAAAATGCCAGTTCCGGGGCTCGAACCTGACCAATATGATAAAGAGCCACGACCTAATGGTTGTATTTATGAAAAAAACCTCTAACCGACTCGAATTATTTAACTCAATCAAAGATTATTTATTAAAAAACTTAATTTAAGCCAAACATAAGCTTTGAGCGAATTATTTTAAATTCAAAATAACAATATGTAGTGCTAGTACATACATACACATCACGTCTGATTCCCTGTAGATGGGTAGGCACAGATCACGGATCCTAATTTGTCCCGATCCTGACAGACCACTTTCGCTTCATTGACACTCATACATCTTCTCATAAACACTCGGCGGTTATAGGTACTCCTAACGTCAACACGTAGGTTCGACGTGTCCATAGAATTACTACCTTCGCGATTGCGGAGATGGACACCTGAACCTTTGACTACCGCAAGGGTTAATACGCGTTTGTCTTTTTGTATTTCATCATGGAACTTAATTGACAATAAAATATAGTATAGCGTTTCCAACGACATGCCGGGAAGAACGGCAGCTAGTTAGCATTCTCTTACGTCCCAGATTATGTCCGCAAGTTCCCTATATTTGCTTCGGTAGCGTTTGGTATGAGAAACGGTGATTTCTGGTAAGGCGGCTGTCACAGGTTTTAAATTAACTCAAATATCGTTTTATTATGAATACTTGGTTAGGTGATATTTTGTATTTGTTAGGAGCTGTTAATATGTAGAAGTGAGAGAGTTAAATGTGTTTTTGTTGGTGTTTTTTATGTGTATTAATTTATTAAATGTGTATCAATAAATTTTTCTTGTATAATTAATTCTTAAAATATTTTTTTAATAATAAATGAATATTAAGATAAGCACGTTGTTCTTTATGCAATAACATTTTATTATATTATAACCAAAACCAAAATATATTACAATGTAGTAAAATTGCGAAAGGTATCAAAAGTAGAAAATGTTTTTCACATTGTAACCAATTTTCTTATTTCTCAGAATAAGAAACAATTTTTCACGTTGAAATTACATCGTTTGTAATTTACCTTTTTCTAGGAAAAGAAAAATCACAGTTTCTTACTAAATTGCCTTTTCATGTTAGATTTTAGTATTCAACCTTAATGTAATTTTCATATAGTATAGAACCATTCCAATGTTATTATTGACCTTAGTAATAATCATTAGGAACACTAAAGCATGTATGAGAAGATTAGGTGTGAGTGAGGCACGAAAATTTTTCAGGATCGTTCAAAGTTGCGATCGATTCTCTGCCTATTCCGTTAATAAAGTACAGGTGTGAATATTTATTTTTTTTACATACATACATATACATTCACGTCTTTTAATAGTTTTTGCGGTATACAGAACCATGAATATATAATATCTCCTAGGTAATTTTTAGCATGAATATTGGGGTTGCGATATCATAATGGAACATTGGTGATATTCCTAGCCCATCGCCCAATAGATTCTATTTACCCTAATCTCATTAAAAAATATTATTATATATAATTTAAATTATTTATTTATAAAATTTATAAAGGAATAAGTAAGTAAAGGTAGTAACCGCTCCGAACATTCCGCGTGTATCATAAATATGAAATTATCATTAATATGGGAGCGCTGTCACGGAGCGGTGCTACCGCGGCCTCTTTGAAGTCGCCATCTTGGACGCCATCTTTGTTCTTTTTGGTTTCGGGGTACCGTTGCCAGAATTCAAGGGTTTAAGCATTGGTACGTATTATATACAATTATATAATATAAATAATAAAGTCCATGAAGCCAAAGTGGAAGGTAGTTAGGTGTGAGTGAAGCAAAAGAGATTTGTCATGATCGTTCCAGGCGGCGATCGATAGTCTCTGCCTATATCGTTTGGGATGTACAGGCGTGAATATATGTATGTAATACAATGATAGTATATAAGAAGTTTAGGATATAAATTTAACATTTAGGTTGATAAAACCTTACAGACATACATGCTATCTCCTTGAGCAAAATTATTTGGTTATTTAATATATAACACTGAAAAGACATTGTTAATCTATAACACAACAGATTCCATTGATGTGTCAAGATCGATCTATGTAAAAATCTGAAATAAAAATATATCTGCTTATCATCTAAATATGTGTTTAAAGTTTTTATTTCCTAGTTTATTCTTATAGTAGTAGTATCTTGAAGATCGCCGTGGCGCGATCTGTTAGCCACCTGAACGCTAATCGTGAGGTCTCAGGTTCGATTCCCGGTAGAGGCAGAGTTAAGAACTACGCTTTCTTCTGCTTTCCCGTCTGGTCGTTGATTATATATGCTGTATGTGTATTTACCTATATATAATAAGTATATATTTCTTAAATGTACCTTGAGTAGTACCCTTAACACAAGTCTTAAATGTAATTAGCAAGGGCCTAGTTCAATAAGTTAATTGTCCAAATACTATTATTATAGTAGAAATTTGAACAGTTTACTCTACAAATGACAATATAGAGAGCCCCTAGTTTAGTCCAAACTCGCTCTCGGCCGCTGCATCCAACCTTTTTAATGCAAGCCTACATGCTATCAACCTCTATCGTTGGATGTCACTTTGACAGGAGTAAAAAAACTCACTCAGATATGAATGAATGAAGTTTTGCATTACGCTATCTTAGTTCAGTGTTTTTGATTGATAACTACGGTTTGAGATAGATATTTTAATAGATACTAGTGACCCGCTCTGGCTTTGCACGGGTATAAAATATATAGCCTACTCCACTATTTAATGGATGTAATTATACATATAAATCTTCCTCTTGAATCACTCTATCTGTTAAAAAAACCGCATCAAAATCCGTTGCGTAGTTTCAAAGATTTAAGCATACAAAGGGACATAGGGACAAAGAAAGCGACTTTGTTATATACTATGTAGTGATATACATAGTACTTTTAGGATTATAGATAGTTATTTAGGCCCTATTTAGTATTCAGGTTAGGATATAGATATTTGTTAGTTAACGGTTTAATTCTAATACCTAATTTCATACTAAATTATAGTTCCTAACAATACATATATAACATACTATGAAGTTCATATTACATACATACACATCTCTCTCGCTACCGAGGGGTAGGCAGAGATCAAGTATCCCCATTTCTGTCGATCCTGGTAAACACTTTTAGTTCATTGACATATATACACCTCCTCATACACATTCGGCGGTTATAGGTACTTCTAACGTCCATTAGTATAAAGAAGTAGATATATAGTCTCTGTTACTCTTAGTAGGATGTAAGCGTGAATATATAACGAATAACCTTTGGAGCTACAGAATAAATAATTATATCCCGTGCTAGCTGGGACGTAAAAGAATGCTAACTAGCTGCCGTTCTTCCCGGCATGTAGGAGGCGACTAAGGGACTAGGGGTAAATCGAATCTATCGGGCGATAGGCTAGCAACCTGTTACCAATGTTCCATATGACATTACAACCCCAGTTTATGCTAAAAAGTGACCTAGGAGATATCGTATCTTTAAGGTTCTATCTACCTCGAAAGGGATTAAAGGACGTGAATGTATATATATGTATGTATACGTAATGTTTTTTTTATTAAAACCAAACAGTGACTTCAGAATTTCGCTACACAGCCACGACACGCATTTAATAGCGAGGAATATATAATCCTTCTTAATCCTATATCTATCCAGCTTTCTCTTATGGGGTTCGCCGTTTGAATAGCAACTGTCCCTTTCCCGCACGGCTGCGTAACAACGGCAGCTGCTTTCGTCCTTTTTCGTATTTTTTTTTATCTTTGGTAAGGCATGGATATGTATGATGAGCTTTTTATCTTTTTAACATGGTATCATTTGGTCGGAATTGAGTAGTGAGGTTTTAGTGACGAAAAGTGAGGTTAAAGTGTGTAACTATTTTGTATATAATAATAATATTTGGACATTATTACACCAATTGAACTAGCCCTTTGGTAAGTTCATTTAAGACTTGTGCTAAAGGTCTAAACTAGTCAACGTATACTTAAGAAATATATACATATTATACATAGATAAATACATATATGTATAGCATATATAATCAACGACCAGACTGGAAAGCAGTAGAAAAGCGTAGTTCTTAACTCTACCTCCACCGGGAATCGAACCCGGGACTTCACGATTAGCGTTCCGGCGGCTAACCGATCGCGCCACGGAGGTCGTATATGTATGACATGGTTTACTATTAGGCACGTTGGATACTGATTAAGTTAAAAGTGGGTTTCGAGTGGCCAAAAACCATAATTATGCTCAGTTGATGGTGGATACTTAATTTCTGACTATCCCAAAAGGGTTTAGTCGTGATAAATATGTCTATGAATTTAGATATCCCGAAAAGCTTAAAGACTTGATTTTGTCAAGGACAAACAAGACAAACGCGTTCACGACTATTAACCCTTGCGAGGTAGTCAGAGGTTCAGGTGTCAATCTCCGCATTTGCGAAGGTAGTATTTCTTTTTGTTGAAATGTCAATAATATAGAATATTTAGTACTTATATGTTAATAGTAAATGCAATATACCACTTAACCTTAGTCTCTTAGTACTTTCTTACAACATACATACACATCACGCCTGACTCCCTGTAGAGGGGTAGGCAGAGATCACGGATCCCCATTTGGCCCACTGACAAACCACTTTCGCTTCATTGACACTCATACACACTCGGCGGTTATATTTCTAACGTCACCCTTTTTCAATATAGCGTCTATCTGACTGTTAAGTCTTATTAGGCCGGTCCCTACGTAACCGCCCTTCCACTTCACTCACATATATTCCTTTTGTCAATCTGCTGTTAGTGACTATGTATGTTGTAACAATAGTCTTTCAGTATTCGTACAGCTGGTTAAACACAACTTAAAGCCTATTTAAGGTTCTATTCACTCCATTTATTAAAAAGGTAAAAAATTACATTGCTAATCCGAAAAAGGGTTGTTTTTGTCAACTAACAAAGCTGAAATTTCGACCCTTAAGAGACATTTTTCTAACAAAGTTACTTTATAGTTACAATACAATACATCACGCCCGTGGCCTTACTGAGGGGTAGGCAGAGATTTTTGTTCATCCTGATATTCGGTTACGTAAGGGCCGGCCCAATAAGACATATGACAGTCAGATAGACGATATATTGAAAATTGACGTTAGGAGTAGCTATTAGCGCCGAGTTTGTATGAGAAGATAAATGAGTGTATATGAAGCGAAAGTGGTCAGGATCGGTACAAATGGGGATCCGTGATCTCTGCCTACCCCTCTACAGGGAATCAAGCGTGTATGTATGATAATGTATGTATGTATGATCAACTACATTCGCTATATTTTACAAGAAAGTTCACTCGTGACAGTTCATTGCAACATGACCGAAACGTCGCGTAATAAAGATAACACTTTGTTTATTATTCGATATGTTTATTAGATCAATTTGTTTATTCGATAAGTCCCGTTTGTTATAAAATTAACAATCAGAGGCTATAGTGCACCAAAATTTCGAAGGCATGTTAGGTATGGATCACTCGAAGCCCGCGTTTCACTAGAAGGACACCCAACGTGATAGGTAGATATAAGTTTATATTATTTGTTACATAACATAACATCAGCGTTGCGTTTACCACCAAACGTAACATACCCAGCTGAGTTAGAATCTTTTTGCTGCAACAATAACATGCACAAGTTATACCCCCTAGTTTGTAAGTTTGATTTGTAAAATATTTGTATTTTGTATATTTTTGTGGCTGTAAATAAATGCTTTATTATATTAGTTATTTTTAATCACTCGCGATTTATACTAATTTTATTTACTATGTGAGACCGTTTATTATTATTACTATTTTGTTTATTTTATTAAAAAAACATGTCAAACCGCAAAAAAGGAGTTTAACCCCCGAACCGTCCTAATTAAAGGCGGGCGGTAGGCGGGAGGCGGTAAGCGGCTTATGGGGGAGGCTTTGATTATTTCCAAGCATGTCGTCTTGGTAGGTAAATTATGCAACCGTCATTGTTGTTCTAGCGATTCGGGTTTTATGAGGGAAGTGGTTTGTTGGAGATGTTGTTGGGAGATGGTTTTGTTGGTTATAGAGTTTGGTGATGGTTTTTTGAGTAATTTTGTGTATGTATTGTCTATTAAGGGTATGAATAGATGTATGAACTTAGTATGATAGTAATCTAAGGATTTCTTAGATAATTTAGGGTAACCGAGCATATTTAAAAAAAAAATTACATTACAGATTACAGTCATCCGAAATCTATGGTTTTGTTTACAAGTATTCTTATATCTGAGGTTTATTTAAACCTTTTAGAATGTATTATCATCATTTACTGCGCATGACAAAATTACAAGAATCAAATTTTATACTCTGTAATGGCGAATAGTACCTCAGCATCTACTGCAGTCAGACGGTAGTACAATCCAAATACAAATCTTAATGAAAGTAAACAATAAAAAACCCAATCAAATACAAAACCAAATGAGAGTAAACAAAAAACCCACTAACCTTGCGGAAATCCAACATCCAAGCCATGCGGCAGGGCAAACGGGCCCAAACTGGCCAGAGGACCAGGGCCCATTCCCATGTGATGCGGTGACGTATGCATGTACGGATTCTGATGGCCCAAAGTTGAAGGCTGTTTCAAATACTGGAAATATGGGTGGAAATGAGCGGGAGAGTGTCGTGACTGAGCGGAGGGTCCCGTGGTTGGAGTGCTCGAGTTGGACAGTAACGCCATCTTGGTTTTCACAGGTGAAGCTTATCACCGCGCCAGACGCTTTCTTGCGCGCATGTTAGGGGTTAACGCTACGCGGTTTCAAGATGGCGGACGGGCGTGCGCATGACTCTGTAAAAGAAGATTGTTGGGTTAGTTTTGTCATTGGGAGGTTAATAGAATGCTTAATGGCTTCTGTTCTTCCTGGCATGTCGTAGGAGGTGACTAAGAGATTAGGGGTTAATGGAATCTATTGATAGATTAGCCACCAAATATGTCAAAGATGAAGTGACAGAGTTTCTGATTACTCCAAAGGAGTTTAAATGACGTTAATGTTTATGTATGTACCAGGCCATACTCCAATGTTAGCCAAAATACAATGTCGTCGTTTCGTTTTCTCTATCCCTTTAAGGAATCATAGTAAGTGATGTGTATGTATAAGAAACAAGTCACTTCAAATCATTCGCTACAACGATTTCTTGTAACACACTTGAGTTCGTAAAATTATTGTATTGAGCATGCATAATTGCTAGCCAATGGAGAATTTCATGGTTCATTACCTAAGGCAGTGTATAAAGCACTTAGAAGTCAGAATATCGAGTATCTTTGCAACAGAAAAAAGTTTATAAAAAAGGTTTTTAAGAAAAAAGTTCCTCATATAGTTTTTTCTATGAAAAAGTTTCAATGTAAGTATTCAATATTCACGTTAAGTTATTGAAATGTTTATTTGATTAAAGCAATTATTTCAACGGTAGCGTTAGTATCACCGGCTCCATTTCGATTAGACAAGTTAAGCAACGTTGGAATAATCAATATTGAGATGGGTGACCGTCTGGTTAGGTTAGGTAAGACTAAGATACAATATTGATAAGTATCAGTAATGCCAATTAAATCTAAGATTTTAGTGTACCCTGTATCTGAATAATCAACCTATATCAAAATTTCTTAATTCTAGATATAGGTCTTATTCTAGTCTAGGACGTAGATAAACGATTACTAGCTACCGTTCTTCCCGGCATATGAACTATGGTTAAAAGAATCAACAAAAAATATATGTCCTCAGATTAAAATTTAGAGACTTATTGATGATAGAAAACACTCACTCAATTAAACAAAAGTATAATATTCAAATCCAAACACAGTTTTATCCACACATACTGAAATCCGTATACGAGTACATGAAACTAACGTGTCATCACCATGAAAGTTAAAGGACAACTGAAAAAGAAAGACTTACAATGTGTCCAGTGAATCATCAGTAAAAAAAAAACTTTTCCCTCTTTAACCATAGACAAAAGTAGCCATTGCTATTTATCTAGAGATCCCGCCACATAAGGTGGCAGTAGCCAAACTTGGAACTAAATTTGACGTTACCGCCATTGCGTGTTATTTTGTATGAAAGGTAAATTTAGTATTACCAGCGTTGTGTTTTTTGCCCACTCTTTGTAATTTTTATGTTTGTTAAGGGTGATTATAATAAATTGATTTCCGGAGTTTCTTGTTAGTTCTTCTCCAAGCTAGGGTCTCCGCTGATCTAGCCTCGGTAAAAAATTTGTAAAGACAATGCTCAGTGCCGTGTTTGAAATAATAGTTTTAAGAGATTCGCGATTTATACACATGATATAAGATATAAGGGTGTGTATAAGATTGATTGCAGCTGTGGGAAATCCTACGTCGAACACACTAAACGGTCTATTGCGGACAGAGTGAAGGAACACATAATATATGTAATATATAATAAGAAGGATAAGTCCCGTTAATTATTAATCATGTTTGAAATAGTTTAATAAACATATTTTGACTTTGATATATTAATTTGTTTTATTTGAGTTTATAGCTCTGCAACCAAAGACCGTTACAAATGAAACCTATAATGTATCGAGCCGTATGGCACAGTGAGTGCTAGTTTTGGCGTGTTTACTGGTAACACTGAATTACGCGACTGTGGCGACGCCTCCAACTGCCACCTTATGTGGCGGGATCTCTATTTATTGCTTGTTATGTGTTTTTTATAAGTTTTTTGTTAAGAATAGCGGTGTATTGAATATCTATATTACTCATTTAAGGTTTCTTAACTCAGTGGGTGTTCTGATGGTGAATAATCCTTATTAAATACGTAAATATAAGTCATTATTTATTGGAACAACTTTATAAACGAATTCGGAACCTCACGTTTAGCGTTCCAGTGGTTAACTATTATGCTAAGGAGGTTGTTATTCTGAACAGATATTATATACATATATACACATCACGTCTGATACCCTGTAAAGTGTAGGCAGAGATTACGGATCCCTATCCGTCTATGGATCAAACCACATCAATATAGGTACCATATTATTATCTAACTGACTGTTACGTCTTATTTAATTATTAATGGAATGTATGCATATGTGCAGCTAGATAGTATTTTTTACGTCCCAGACTAGCACGGGACAGAGATGGTAGTTAGAGGTACGCGTGATTAAATCCTTAATTGCGCAATTAATATATGACTTCGTAAATGTGCCTATATACCTACATAGAAAATGTACTAATTATAATATAAACACATAAGTATAAAATGACAAAAATACATAGCCATTAGTACATGCTCAAGCAGGGATTTGTACCCTGTACCCACTGATACAGAGTCAAGCCCCAAACAACTGAGCTACACCAAATTTAATGCAGGCCAAAATCTTCACCAACCTCCTTTGTGAAGAAAAAGAATTGAACGCGAATCGTGAATTATTGCAAAGGAGTTTTTGCCCAAAAAGGTAGGTATGTGTTTGCGTACATTTTGTCACGTATTTTTTTTTCTTACCTGCGGGCACTGAGGTTCTGCCATTCAGCTTGCGACGAAAAAAAATGACGAGTTGATATAAAATCGTTGACAGGATGGGCTTAAGGAGGTTTGATGCTGTTAAATACCTTATTTTTGATAATAATATTATGCTTGGAAGCTGTTTTAGATTTGTATCATGTTTTGGGAATAGTTAGTATAAGTTGCAGATGTATTTTAGGTAAGTACTATCAAAAGAGAACACAAACTTAAAGTATTCAATTGTGACAGACGGGTTAAAACCCTTGTATTTTGTTCATTCTTTTGCGTATTTTAGTCAATTAGGTAGGTTAGTAGGTGGTAGTGTAGGTATAAAGGCAGTTGCAGCATCATTATAGCGGCATTAATATATAAAACCTACCTAAAATAACAAGTAAAATTTTAATACAACTCGTTACATACCAAAGAGTATGCACCAACAATAAACCTCATTTGATGTCGGTTACATTTTTTTCCTTTTTGAAAGGGAACTTTTTGCTCGATGACGCTTGAACGGCCTCTTTGGTCGGAACTGTTTGGCTCTCGAAAGGCGTTCTGTTGTGTGTCAAAACTCGTTGGTGCGTAGTTTTGCTAAAATTTCTTTTATACGCTTTTATCAATACATACATAGTATATTGGTTCTATTTCCTTACTAGGATAAGCAGATGTCAAAGATTACTTAATTATTTTTATTCACTGATATGCATACTCATGTAGGTACATATAGGTTATTACGTCCTTTGATTTCTTTTGTAACCCAAGAAAATTTACCATTTTTAGTAGGGGGTTGTGCATAAATATGGCATATTAATAGTTAGGTACATGCAGGTAATATAATCTCATACATTTCATTTACCTACAGTCCCTTAGTCAACTCTTACAAATGTTTTCAATAATTATTATGAAACGTGTAGTACGCGTAGAACATACACAGATCAAATTGGAGACATTCTTCTCAAGGTGGGTGTACGTAGCGTGAAGAATAGAAGAAGAACGTGAATATTAATGGGTGTGAGTGAAGCAAGATATTTGTCAGGATCGTTCCAAGTGGCGATCGATAGTCTCTGCCTATCCCGTTGGGGACGTAGAGGCATAACTATATGTATGGTATGAAAATATTAAACTTTTTTTATTTTTGTTGAAAAAGAGTATTCACAAAGCAGGTCTAACTAATTAGAAACTCCTTTTGTTAAAACCTACTTTGTCACCATAGAAAAAAATCAATATTCTTATTTCCAATATCTTTAGGTACTTATGCTGAAATACACATTATATGACTATTTCAGACTCCCTAAGGGACTTATATTTAGGCATAAGTACATAAAAGGGACATACTTATTACCGCCACAAAAGAAAAGAATGTTGATAACAATAGTTCTTTTGTTGTATACATGTGCATGTTATCTCTTCCGGGGTAAGGGGTACATATACAAAATTGCGAAGTATCTTCACAATTGTATCTACGTATAAGATATGGCTAGGTAGTTATATAAGACTTGATAGTCTGGTAAGCCCTTATATAGGTAATTACCATAGATAATATAATACCATAGATTAGTAATATTAAGAGAAAAAATTAAAAAGTATACCCAAAAGACAAATATTTGTTTGAAGATTTGTATGAAAGTTGCTATTCATACCCTATTATATGGTGTAGGTATATGTATAAATTAAGGGGTGAGTAGTTATAAAAGGAATGTATTGAGTGATGAACTAACAGACTGTCACCGATTTTCTCTTATAATGACAACACCAAGAGTATATTCGTTCATTATTATACATATTTTGAACGTAAATAACATTTTAATTCAAATAGACTCTAGTTAGACACCTAACTTGCATAACATTTATTTCAAGCAATTAATAAATCAGCCTATGACAGTCCACTGCTGGACGTAGGCCTCCCCAAGGTAACGCCACAAAACACGATCACTCGTGGCCCTCCGCCAACCACTACCAGCGACCTTTTTCAGGTCATCGGTCCATCTGGCAGGGGGGCGTCCTACACTACGTTCGCCATTCGAGAACCGCTTTGCTCCAACGTTTATTTATTTGCACATTTTACACTTTATCTATGCTGCCCAATGCAGATTAACTACATTTCCTGTCCTTCCACTTAAAACCGTCGGCAGAAGAAAGGCGTTATCCTTGCTCCGTTTCTTAGAAGAAAAGATTACTCGGCGCCATTTTGCCTCTAACGTCACAATCAGTAGCAAAGGCTATTTAGCGTTCAGCCATTGTCAGGTGCCGCCTTTTGCTAAATCTATATTGTCTGTGGTTGGTTGTAAATCAAAGAAATTTGGGTATGGAGCCTTACAGGAAATGTAGGACGTGGAAATACTTAAAGGGTGACGTTAGAAGTACCTGTACTAGTCTCTTATCTATGAGACTATAAGAGCCGAGTGTGTAACAAGAGGTGTATGGATGCTAGTTAGTAAAGCAAAAGTAGTTTGTTAGTAGCATGAAACTGGGATTCCTAAACTATATCTACTACTCTGTAGGGAGTAATGTGTATACAATTATTGTATGTAGGTATGGGTGTCAATTTAAGATTGTATGTAATATTATATCAATAATATTTTGTTTTATTTTATTTAAATTCTTAATAAGGCGGTATCCCATTAATAAACATTAAAAAAAGTGTAGGATTATAACATCATAGCATCAAATTATATGCTTGGTTTGTAATTTGAAACATAATTATATTCATTTCAAAACTTTCCCGCCATCATCAACCAAACTAACAAATGTCACGGTTGACAGACCTGTCATTTAGTTATTCTTACTTTATTATCTTCAAAGGACGGCGGTAAACAAGCGGACAGCCAAAACAAATGTAATTGCAACAATGGCCAATCTCTAGGGAGCTATTCTGCCCACCACAGGATATTAAGAGAGTTATATGCGGCCTCTTTGTTCGGTTTTTGTCTAAGCAATATCCATTTGTAAATACATTAATATTTTTGCATCTCTTCCTGGTTGTGGGATTGAGTTTTTTTATTTAGGTAGTCCGTAGTCTAGACGGTCGTAGATAACGTAGACTGTATGTATTCGGAGATAAGTCAAATTGTTGAAGCTCTTAAGTTTTTTGTTTGTAATATGTCGCATACATACTTGTAGATAATGTATATACATACCTACATAAATACTTGTCAAGCAGGACATGAATTAATGAAAGAAGTATAAACCACACTTTAGTCGATATTCCATATTTATGTAACTACAATCACGTTTGTAAAAGTAAATGTGACACAGGTGATGTTACTTTTATCTCACACCAAAATGGATTGAAATGTGTAAATATACATATAATAATATATGTTCCTACAAACGTACACATCACGCCCGTTTCACTGCGTATGTACCTATGTTAATTGAAATAAATAACTACAATTTTAGTTCCCTCACATATAACATTTCATTATTATGTATGGACGAGCTTTATTGAATCATTCATGCCTAACAACCCCTGTATCAATATCTATAACTCAATTCCTAACAGTAGGGACCGTTTATGTCAAGCAAACAAACTGTATGAGTGACGAATTTACAAGTAAACATGAATTCATTTCTACCATTGTACATTTTGTTATGTCTAAATCGTAGTTATTTCTGTTTGCACAGTTGGCAACACTGTATAGATGTAGTTTGGTAGAAAAAATTGAATTGATTTGGCCGTAGTATTTAGTCAAAAAAGGAGATGAAAGTTCGAACTTTTGGTCAAAAATAAAATGTTTTTGTATAAGTAAATATGTTTTTCAAAATGGCGGTGGTTATTTATATTACATACTAGTGACCCGCTCCGGCTTCGCACGGGTATAAAATATATAGCCTACTCCACTATTTAATTTATGTTATTATACATATAAAACTTCCTCTTGAATCACTCTATCTATTAAAAAACCGCATCAAAATCCGTTGTGTAGTTTCAAAGATTTAAGCATACAAAGGGACATAGGGACAGAGAAAGCGACTTTGTTTTATACTATGTAGTGATGAAGCCTGTGTCACAGTTCGTAGAAAATCTTGAAATGCCTTTACCTGCATATTTATTAAAGTCTTTAGAATGAGTAAATTAATCCGGTAAGCCTCTCTCTGTAGTTAAGGAAGGATTTAGGTCAGAAATTTGAATTAAGCAGCAGAAAAATAGGTACCAAATTATCGAAGTTTATATATGACATAAGCTACAGCAGACATTACATTATAACTTTTGTTTATAGTCCGATATCTTCTTATTACACAAGATTCAATCGCAAAGGTACACTAACCTAAACATATTAGTATTTTCTACTTACTTCTATGTATAGGCACTCTAATATTACGTTTTCTTTGCATATTATGTACATTTTCCCAGAATTTGTCACTTTAAAAGCCCGTATTGAAACTTTCAACACCATATTTTGACAAAGACATTAATTTTGGGCGCGATAATTGAAATTCGGTATGTCATTGTTGTCAAATTTTTCGCTTCGTGTCACAGCTATTGGTTTTTTTTGCGCCATGGCATCGGTTCGCTGTATTGTGCCAAGTCGGTACTTTGTGTGGTTTAGCGATAACTATTCGGTGTTCCAAGGGTTTGAGGGTTTAGTTTGTCTGGCAGACATTCTTAGATATTGGTCGATTTCGGTCGGCTTTCGGTTTGCCTTATTACGAGTAGGTAGTTACATTTACTAGAAAAGCTGCATTTAAAGATAAAAAAAATTACTGTGTTTGTAGTGTATACCTAACCTACGGCTTTATTTTACCTAATCTTTGACAGATAGTCAAGAGGTACTGATGCATCAGACACTGATTATTTCCTACCTTTTTCGAGAAATTGTAAATCGAAAAGGATTCGTGTTTATGATACTCTCAAGCAATTTTAGGTACTATTCATTCAAATATCTGCTCGTCTTTCCATCCCTTTCAAAGTAGACAGAACATTAGAGACATAAGTCTTGGTAACTTTTCTACCCATCTCAAGACAGGGTGAAGAACAGAAGAGCATGTATGAGAAGGTTACTGTGTGTGAACGAAGCAAGAACGTCAAGATCGTTCCAGGTAGCAATCAATAGCCTGTACCTATCCAAATTTATGCCACTTTTCTACCGTAGCTTTCACTTTTCTACCATTAGTAGAAATGGTAATTAAATTTCTACCAACAGTATTTTTGCAAAACTATTTAGTTAGTTAGTTTTATCACAGTACATTAGGTCGGACCTCTAGGGGCTTAAAGGCGTCCCCTTGATTTATTCAGGACCCCAATAGCCCCGCATTACTATGTAATGAAGCATCTTACTCTTGTTACAAGTCTTCGGGGATTTGCTTATATGGGGCCACGCTAATAGATTTCGTGATTAAGGGCTTTTATTTGGCAAGCAATTTTGCGGTTTGTAAACGGTTAGGTTCGGTTAGTAGGTAAGTGTGAGTTTTGTGGTGGACAGAATTTTTAAGGTATCCTGTAGAAGTGAATCCATCTTTTTCGTGGAAATAGATAAAAATTTGGTAATAATGGTGTGTCAGCTAAAATAAGGTTAAACTTTTCTAGTACTAGCCTAGCGTGTATAATTTTATATATATAATAGCATAACAACCCAACTCATAAAGCATTATATACGAGTAAACTCATGTAGGTATTTTTGTGGAAATTGATATAAAATTGGTAATAACGCCATTCAGCTAAATTTGTAAGCTCTTTTTCTAGTACTAGACTATAAGGTATAATCTTGATAGATACATAGATAAATCACCTCATATATTTAAGAGTTCTTACCGTTGTTAAGTAAGTAAGTCAAGTTTTGGTCTAAGTTAGTATTAAGTATACGTAGTTGAAACTCCAAAAATGATTAGCAATCAACGTTTTGGTCTGAGTCAGTCATATACGTACCTATTTGTATCTCGAAAACAGTGAAAAAACCTACCTATCTTGTTACGTAATTATCTACAAATGGTACTAAACTGACCATGTATCAAAAAATCCAATGGTCACGAAAGCTCTAAGTAAAATAATATCAAATTAAGTTCTATAATAACTCCCAAAACTATTAATTTCAAAGATTACAATCTGCAACGATAACTAGGTTTCCTATTGTGCCCAGCAATATGTCATCGACGAATCCAATTTATTATTTATTAAGTGAATTGGATACATGAATTGAAAAGGACCCTTTAGACACGTGACCAAGAATAAATTGCGTGATACCCAAGCCCCGTTTCAATGACATTGTGACGAAGTATTTGACAGTTGTCAAATGAATTGATTAGGTTCGTTTGGTACGATTTTGGTAAAAGGAATATAGGTGAGTGAAGTGGAAGGCCGGTTACGTAGGGGTCGTCCCAATAAGAAATATGATAATCAGATAGACGCCATATTGAAAAAGGGTAAAGTTAGAAGTACCTATAACTGCTGAGTGTGGATGAGAAGGTGTATGAGTGTCAATGAAGCGAAAGTGGTCTGTCTGAATCGTGTCAAAATGGGGATCCGTGATCTTTGCCTATCCCTCTACAGGGAATTAGGCGTGATTTGTATGTATGTATGTATGATTTTGGCAAAGAAATATTTAGTAAAAACGGTTGTGTCACCTTTCGTATTATTGGAATTGTGTTGATATTAATATGAAATATCGATGATATGTTGGAACCTTCTAATATCTAAATTCTAACTATTTTAACTAAACTATTCCAGTTCGTTATTCAGTCGTGTTCTAAGAAAAGCCGAGAAGAACAGTCACTTAGCGAAATACATAGGAATGAACCTATTTAGTTAGATATTTATTAAAAATTCTCATATTTATATCTAATTGGAATATTTATATTACATCAAGGAAATGTCATCAAAAAACCCTTTCGTATAATATTCGTTTTTAAATCAAAAGCCGCCGTTAGAAACATTCCATAGACATAATCTTCATGTTCGCGCCATATTGAATTCGAATTAGAGATCCCGCCACATAAGGTGGCAGTTGGAGGCGTCGCCACAGTCGCGTAATTCAGTGTTACCAGTAAACACGCCAAAACTAGCACTCACTGTGCCATACGGCTCGATACATTATAGGTTTCATTTGTAACATGTCTTTGGTTGCAGAGCTATAAACTCAAATAAAACAAATTAATATATCAAAGTCAAAATATGTTTATTAAACTATTTCAAACATGATTAATAATTAACGGGACTTATCCTTCTTATTATATATTACATATATTATGTGTTCCTTCACTCTGTCCGCAATAGACCGTTTAGTGTGTTCGACGTAGGATTTCCCACAGCTGCAATCAATCTTATACACACCCTTATATCTTATATCATGAGTATAAATCGCGAATCTCTTAAAAATATTATTTCAAACATGGCACTGAGCATTGTCTTTACATATTTTTTACCGAGGTTAGATCAGCGGAGACCCTAGCTTGGAGAAGAACTAACAAGAAACTCCGGAAATCAATTTATTATAATCACCCTTAACAAACATAAAAATTACAAAGAGTGGGCAAAAAACACAACGCTGGTAATACTAAATTTACCTTTCATACAAAATAACACGCAATGGCGGTAACGTCAAATTTAGTTCCAAGTTTGGCTACTGCCACCTTATGTGGCGGGATCTCTAAGCATCAATAACACTAACTAGGTACGTAATTGTATAAAAAATACGTTACATCGCACATAATAAATTAAAATAGAGATATCGATACACAAATGAAGCGATAATTTACGAGCAATCAACTCGGTAGCAACATAGCTGAATAAAAACTGGATTGGCGGCAATTATAGGCTGAATGTTCTAAATTATCTTTGCCAACCAGTGTGTGAACAATCTCTATGGTCGGATGCCTTGTTTATATTGCGTTAGCTAAGTAGGTTGAGTGTTGAATAAATAAATACTAAACATACACGCTACGCCCCTGTTCCTACAGAGGGCTAGGCAGAGACCATTTTTCGTTCTTAACTCTTCTCTTATATGTTAACTTAAGTGTTAGTTGTGGCCTATAATAAAGTTAAAATAGTTTTGATTTATATAAAAATCTGAGTCATAATCATATTTGCCTCAATTATAAATCGAAGATGTAATTTTACTACAGTATAAAAAATATCTGTGATCTCTGTTTACCGGTCTCTAAGAAAATGGTCGTTATCAAATTAGGTAGGTATGTATATAATAAATATAATATACCTAATCCTCATAAATAGTATATCAGCAAATATACCGGTCTAAATATGTATTCTATATAATATAAATCATCAAATATACGCTACTAAATTGCATCAAATTTAAAATTATAGCTAATTTCAGTCTTTAGTAGCTAAACACTACAACTAGACACTATCGCCAACACTAAACCAACGTAAACACAGCTCTGAATTACTGTGAATTGATTTCGTCGAATAACTTTCATGTGTTTTTGCAACTATGAGAACATAATTAGAGCTAATTATCACTTGATAAAATAAACGAGCCTTGGGTGTGAAAATGTTGATAAGTTTTTGTTAAAGTACTAAAACGTAATAATGGGAGAGATTGCCAATTAGCTTTTTACGTACTTAGTTGTGTGTAAACGCCCCTTTGAACAATTATAACTTTTATTTACATATATATATACGTTATGATTAACGGTAGAGTCATAGTTGTAAGACAACCAGTGCCACTCAATATATTTCGACGTTCAATGAATGTATATTGAATAAAAATCTTTTGACTTTGATTAAGTTACTTCGTGACAAAGAAGATGTTCTCATGTCTCCAAGGTTCTGTCCACCCCGAAAGGGATTAAAGGACGTGAATGTATGTATGTATAATGTAAGTACAAACGTGTATTTGGTACGTCACTGAAAAGTTTCCTGTTAGGGTGACGTATATTGAGATAAATAAATAATTAGTTATGTATAACTTATTTACAAAAAAAACAAACAGATTCACAACGACGTAATTGCGATTGTAGTAATTTTATGACTTTACTTATTGACTTTACAAGTTTTGTTTGGTATGATTCCTTTTTATAACAGGTTAAAAGAATAATTTAAAAATAAAATGCTAAAGAAATGCCTATAGGTTTATTCCTAGGTTAGTTACTTATCTACATCATCGTAATCTATTTAATATGTCTAGAAATACTATAATACCTCTGTTAGGATTCCTTCTTTATTATATTTAGGTATATAGTGCTCAAAATGTTTATGGTATTTCAGTAAAACACTATTCTCTCTTTTCATGAGTTATTTATCCGTAAGTATCAACATAATCCATGCTTCACAGTACCTCTCTTTATTAATAGATAGGTATTATAAATAATTATAGGTAGGTACAGATTCCAAAAAAGTATATAACTGTAAGTAGGTATTCAGTACCTACTAATTCAATATAGAAGTAAAAATGACGACCAAGTACTTTCAATGTAACAAAACGGGTAGGTAAACAAAGAAAATCGATACCCTACCGCTACGAGACAGAAATACGAAAACAGCTTAAGCCCGAGAGAGACACGCGATCTCTGTATTTAGAAGGCGCAATGCAATTTGAAATACACTTTAATACCTTGGAAATAAGACTCAAGATTGTCCACAACTAACTTAGATAGGCGGGGCTTAGCCACAACGCCTAACTAGACAGAGACAGAACATCAAAGTCGTAAGTTGGAAAGGGATGACAAGCGTGTTTCTTCTTGGCTATATTTTTTATTTAGGTTCACGTAAATTCATTGCACATTTTGTCGAGTAAGTTAGTAATTATAACGTCGTCGCGTGAAAGCAGGATTTAATTAAATAAAACCTCTGTGATGACAGCACGGCCTTTTGCGTAATGAATATGTAAGCTCTTTCGTGGGGAAAATGGTAATGAAAATCTAGTAGGTATATAATGTGTAGGCATGGTAATGAAAATGTAGTAAGTATATAATCTTATTTACGAATAAGATGTAGGTACCTACATAATAATATAACGAAAACATAGAATGTATATCTATAGATTGGTTATCAAATGTTCACTATTCGTTCGCCAGCATTTAAACAAGTTTACATACATACATACCCATCATACCTGATTCTCAGAGATTTTGTGTCCCCATTTGTCCCGATCTTGACAGAGCACTTTCGCTTCATTGACACTCATTCACACTCGGCGGTTATAGGTAGGTACTCCTAATGTTACCCTTTTTCAATATAGCGTTTTTATTATTATTAAACCTAGGTACCTATTGATATTCAATATATCCTACTTAGTAACTTACCAATTATTTTACCTACGTGATAGATATGGATTTTAGTTGACGACCTCCGTGGCGCGATTGGTTGAGCACCTGAACGCTAATTGTGAGGTCCCGGGTTCGATTCCCCGTGGAGGCAGAGTTAGGAACTACGGTTTTCTTCTGCTTTCCAGTTTGGTTGTTGATTATAAATGCTAGATGTATGTATTTATCAATATATAATAAGTATATATTTCTTAAATATACGTTGATTAGTACCCTTAACACAAGTCTTAAATGAACTTAATAAAGTGCTACTTCAATTGGTGTAATAGTGTCCTAATTATTATTATTATTATTAGTCACCTATAGTTTATTTGGAGCTTTCGTAGAATTGTAAAAAAATGTATTAAATATAATGTTATATATTCTAGTAACACAACAAAGGTTGCAAATAACAGGAAAAGTTATTAATAAGGTTTAGGGTTAATCGATAGGTACTTACCTAAGTTCTTATCGAAATTCAGTTGCTTAGTAACATAGATAATTAAGGAGATGTTAGAATAAATTTAGTTTTGTAGAATGCCTATAACTTAGTGAAATACTACTGTTTGAGGAGCAAATTAAATAAAAGTATGTATTTAAGTTATACTATTGTACAAGTACTATATATACCATATTATATAATATTATTACCAGGATATTACTACAATGAAAAGCGGCAAAATACAAAAGAGAATCCAAAATTTGTACAAAATGTAATCAAACCACAGAAAACCTTCTGTCAAATGCCAAAAACCCCGCCAAAGCAATCATAGAGCAGGGACGTGACTTTTTAAATAGAGCTAGACACAAAAGGACAAAGACCACGCATTTGTATGCCTCAAACGCATGTGACAAAAAGTTGCCAGACTAAAATACATACGTGATTTAAACAATGAATTTTGCACATACATCGTTATGATACGAGTATGATTGTACAGAAATGCACAGGATATAAATCCTATGAAGGTAGCAATATGAATTGTTCATGCGACGGTGATGTTTCGAAATTTATTGTAACAAATAAAAGTTATCCGACAATATACATATATCGTTAAATTTTAAGTTAAATAACAATCAGTTTGATTAGTACATATACCTACTATTATTTGCGCGATATTTGATATCGATATTTACGAATTTATTGCGAAGTTGTTCCAAATTTTATCCCCTTCTCTTTTAGTTATTGTAAGCCAATGAAATCATAATTGAATTATTGACATATACATACCTATATAAATAGTCCCGTTCTACATTGGGTCGTAAAAATAATACTAACTACTGTTCTTCCTGGCATGACGTAGGAGGTAACTAAGGGACTAGGGGTAAATGCAATCTATTAGGCGTTTCATTACGACATCACAACCCCAATTCATATTAAGAAGTTATTAAATTAGTTTAAGAGTTATTACATCTCTGAGGTTTTGTCCATCCCGAAAAGGATTGAAGGACGTCAATATATGTATATGTATGTATAAATAGCATGTTGCAATCTATCGCTGCCTATTGCCTATTCCAATGAATCAGCCTATGTCAGTCCACTGCTGGACGTAGGCCTCCCCAAGGAAACACAAAACTCGATCACTCGTGGCCCTCACACTACCAGCGACTTTCAGGTCATCGGTCCATCTAGCAGGGGGCGTCCTACACTACGTTTATCACTACATAGTATAAAACAAAGTCGCTTTCTCTGTCCCGCATCTTTGAAACTACGCAACGGATTTTGATGCGGTTTTTTTAATAGATAGAGTGATTCAAGAGGAAAGTTTATATGTATGTAACATCCCTTAAATAGTGGAGTAGGCTATATATTTTATACCCGTGCAAAGCCAGAGTAAGTATCTGCACGATATTTCCCTCACCGTAAACGTGATGTGTAGCTTGTATCTTGATATTGATAATAAGCCACATTAGCCCATTACAATTTAATCGAGTAATTACAACTTCATCGTTTAGATTAAAATCTCAGATATGATTGAAATCTCAGAGGATATGTTGAGGAATTTCTAGATTGGTATAAATACAATAACAACACGGTTACTTATAGAAAATATTTATTTCTGTCTAGGTACATGTAACAGTCAGATAGACGCTATATTGAAAAAAGGTGACGTTAGGTGTACCGCCGAGAGTGTATGAGAGGATGTACGAATATCAATGAAGCGAAAGTGGTCTGTCAGGATCGGGACAAATGGGGATCCGTGATCTCTGCCTACCCTCTACAGGGAATCAGGCGTGATGTGTATGTATATGTATGTATTTTTATATAAAGTTACCTTTATTAAACCAACGTTTCCCTGTTTTCAGAGTTTGCCCGTGACCATGGCTGCTGCAACGTAGCCGAAACGTCGGGTTAATAAAGGTAATTTTTATATAAAACTTGCGCGATAAGTCCCGTTAGTTATTCATCATGAGTATAAATCGCGAATCTCTTAAAACTATAATAGGTATAAGAAATTGGAACATAATTAAATGCACATCAAAAATACTGAAATGAACACCAAAATATAGCTAAACGTACACCAAAGGTTAGGTTAGGGTTGGGACTGTTTTATTTTGGTATACAATCCAGTATTATTGGTGTGCATTTTCATATTATTTGATGTACGTTTAAATAATAGCCTAATAAATTGATATGCGTCAATAAATGTAATATACTTAACCGACCTACGTATATAAACAAAAACATTACACGTTAACTATGTTAGTAATTATTACAATTTTGTTCATACATACATACACACAACACGCCTGATTCCCTGTAGAGGGATAAGCAGAGATCACGGAGCCCCGTTTGTACCGATCCTGACAGATCACTTTCGCTTCATTCACACTCATACATATTATGTGTTTTTAATTCTTTGTTTTGTTGTAAAATTTTTCTATTATATCTATGATAGCGAATAAATGTATTTCTTTTTTTTTGTTTCAATTTGTACAAATTTAGAGTACCCGCCACATAAGGTGGCAGTTGGAGGCGTCGCCACAGTCGCGTAATCCAGTGTTGCCAGTAAACACGCCAAAACTAGCACTCACAGTGCCATACGGCTCGATACATTATATTGAGGTTTCATTTGTAACGATCTTTGGTTGCAGAGCTATAAACTCAAATAAAACAAATTAATATACCAAAGTCAAAAGTCAAAATATTTTTATTCAAAATAGGCCCTATCATAAGCTCTCTTTGAAAGTTATTTTATGATCTAAGTACAAATTAAAAAAACTATATATTGACAAAAGGAATATATATGAGTGAAGTGGAAGGGGCGGGTTACGTAGGGGCCGGCCTAATAAGACATATATGTAACAGTCAGATAGACGCTATATTGAAAAAAGGTGACGTTAGGAGTACCTATAACCGCCGAGAGTGTATTAGAGAATGTATGAATGTCAATGAAGCGAAAGTGGTCTGTCAGGATCGGGACAAATGGGGATCCGTGATCTCTGCCTACCCCTCTACAGGGAATCAGGCGTGATGTGTATGTATGTATGTAAAAAAACTATTTCAAACATGGCACTGAGCATTGTCTTTACATATTTTTACCGAGGTTAGTTCACCAACCATTTCGGCTGCTCAAGATGCCACGTCATGAAGACCACGACCGCTCTGATAAGAGCGTAACGATTGAGAAGAAGAAGTTCAGCGGAGACCCTTGGAGAAGAACTAACAAGAAACTCCAGAAATCAATTTATTATAATCACCCTTAACAAACATAAAAATTACAAAGAGTGGGCAAAAAACACAACGCTGGTAATACTAAATTTACCTTTCATACAAAATAACACGCAATGGCGGAAACGTCAAATTTAGTTCCAAGTTTGGCTACTGCCACCTTATGTGGCGGGTACTCTAGTTTTATTTTGTTTAAAATTTAATATGATCTCGAGCAAAAAAGTTTATAAGACTTATGAATTACTTGTAGTAGAAAAAACTTTTTCGTATAACAAATCACCATCAAACAGCTGTGCAAAAACAACTCGTTGCCTAGCAACCGAAAACATACATTTACCTATGTCGAGTAGAAACAAAAACAAACATTCCGAATAAAGTTACAATAGGCACCTAAAAAAACAGATAGGCCAAATAGACCGCGTTTGCAGGCCCTTGGTTGAAGAGCCCTTAAGAAGGGAGGGAGTCAATGGGCGCTGTTTGCTTCAATGTGGAGATGGCTGTTAAGGACGCAATCCATCGCTTTGTTGATGTCTTTGAGGTTTTCGAAATGAGGTGTAATGTGAGTTGGGGTGTATGTGATATGGAAACCTAGGTACAGTGCTAAAACTGCAGTCACGTTTTATAAGGTATACGTTTATAAGAACAAAAGACAATATTTTTCATTTTGAAGCACGCGAACGTATAGTGGCCATGACGATGCATAGTGGCGCCAGTCTTAAAATGTAAAATATTGTCTTTTGTTCTTGTAAACTTAAACCTTGTAAAAAGTTACTGGGACTGCACTTTTAGCGCTGACTGTACGTGCTTTGACAAGGTTTTGATTCTAAAAAATTTTGAGCTTTAGTCTAGATGTTGCTTCTATAGTTCCCTATATATAATGAATTGGGGTAGTACCTATGTGTTATGGAAAATTAGGTATGTATATAAATAAGGTTTTCATTCTGAGTAGAATTTGATTTTTTTGAGCTTTTTGCTTCTATAGTTCTCTATATGCACATCACGCCCGTTTTCTAACAGAAATATATGTAGAGGTTACAAATAAATGTTTACGTAATTATCATTTTAAGAATATTCATAAACATAATTAAGAATGAAAACATATTCCATTTTCCATCCAAAATCTAAAGCCAAAAAGACACAAAAGTATACTATACATATACCGTCAAATCATTATTAATCTAGGCACATAAACCCGATATCCACGCCAACAGGAACCATAGACAAGCCGAGCGGAAGGGGTGCCTGACAGATGTTCACTTTTTTCCACAGAGGGCGTGAGGTAGCGGTTAGACGGCGGGTGGCGTATTTATTAGGCGGGGCCACGCATTGTTGTTCAAATTAGGCATTGTTGCCAAATTCTGGTGTAACAGCGTGCTTTTAGGGTGAGTAGAAGAGAGGTGATGAAAGAATTTGTTTAGAAGCTCTATTGAAAGGTAGGTAACTAGTTAGTCAGTGTTAGTTCTATGAAATAATATAAATATATGTTTATTTATTCAAGAGTAGGTGCCTAAGTATGGTTTTAATAACTAGTTAGTCAGAGTGTTAGATCTATGAAATAAATATATGTTTAGTTATTGAAGTCTAGTTTGCCTAAGTACGGCTTTAATGTAATTTCATAAGAATGACACCAAATATTGAAAAAAATATTCCACGAGAATTTGTGAAGAATTAAATAACAAAAAGTAGAGTTTTATTGTAAATTATAACAGTCGGTACCTAATTAAGCCATCTATTCAAAGAATTCTCAACAAAAGCATTATGTAAGCAATCTCGCAAAATCCATTGTAAAACACACTAATAACTGTTCTATTAATTGAAATTCAAGCGAAAGCTCAACTTTATTATAAACACCAAGTAGGTTGTATACTTGTAGAAACTCATTTTCAATTCAGTAGCGCTCTATGTGAGCGTAACACGGTAGACTTTCAACGTCGTAACGAGCTACTATCAATGTGTTTACCATACAAAGCTAAAGCTGAATCATGCAGCGTTGTGAAAGGCCCGTCCAATTAAGCATTCGTAATGTAACACTTATTTGTATGGATGTAAACGCACCCTTGGCATAAAGGTCGTTTTCATTAGCTTTGAGGCGAAAATTATAAAATATTCTCCGCTGTCTATGGTTTTGTTGGCGCGAATAGAATAAAACAATATGGCGGCCTTTGAAGCGGGTTTTTATTTTGTTCGTGTTTTGTGCTCTTTCGCGTCATTAAGATATTAAATGGGAATATGAAAGAGAATTTCGTAATGTGTTTTTAATAGTCTGGTGAAAAAGAGTGCCTATTTGTGTTCAATTCGACGAAGAAGAATTTTTAATGCGACGACACGCGTAGTCCAGTATCGTGGTAGGTATTTAAGAACTTTCTTAATTACATCTGGTAGGTCTTATCATAAAAGTTATCTTTTCACGAGATAGTTAGTTATTAAAGTAACTAAAGGTGATCATATCTCAATGTTTAAAGGCATTGAAGAACTGTATAATGCTTATGATTAATAACTAACGGAACTTATCGCGTATGATTTTATATAATAAAGTTACCTTTATTAACCATGGATGCTGCAACGTAGCCGAAACGTCGGGTTAATAAAGGTAACTTTATTATATAAAAACATACGCGATAAGTCCCGTTAGTTATTAATTATGAGTGTAAATCGCGAATCTCTTAAAACTATATAATGCTTGTTGAAAACTTAGAGAGAAATGGAGTAAATATTGTATTGGAAAGTAGTGAAACGCTGGTTTAAGATACATTGCAAGGAAATCCTACAAATGCTTGATAAGTGTCGCATTACAGATATCTTACAAAAGTAGTATTTATAACTAATCTTATTAGTTCAAACACGAGAGTCTGCGAGTGCCCAAAATCATTCATAAACTTAAGCCGCGTGTAAAACTTATTAATCCACTAATAATATTGCCAAAACAATGTTTTTGCTTCACAATTATTCGTCTTATCGTCAGCAGTTATCGTTAATTTGTTTCCAGCGATAAGGAATCGATTAAGTATACTAAAATTTTGTCTTTTTTAACAGATAGGGAAAAGTGTCAAGTTTATTGATAATGTGTGGATTGATCAGTTCATTATCGATGTTTTTCGTCGTCGGATAGGTTACGAAATAGTTGGTGCTAATAAACAAAATCACGTAGGCCTTGGGTGATACGCCGTGATTACGGCAAACGACCTTTGCGGTACCTACTTCATTAAACGTAGTTCCTGATTTTCGAATAATCCTTGAAGATGATGAAAATTAACCTTACTATAATTCAATAGATATACCTAAGTTTTACGATAATTCTTCGTGTAGGTATTGACTTAGATATGTTTACGTTAAAGTTGTAGGTAGTAGTTCTTTTAAAGAGCTTAAACACGGTTGTTTGAGATATCAAATTATTGAAAATATTGAGGTATCTATTCTAAGTGCTTAATCCTTACACTCAATCAGAATATGTAAGTTTAAAACAATTTATTTTCTCAACATTTTATTCGTCAATATTTTTCCCTTTTTTTATTAGTTTATTTGAGCTTTTTGCTAAACAGTAGGTACTATAGAGACAATATTACTTTCACGGCTAAGGTTAACTTAGATACTATAAGTTTGCATACTACGGTAATAGGTACAATCGCCCTAAGCAACAATAATCACCCTAATTTTACTTAGACAAGTAGCTACATATCTATTATAATATCCATCACGTAGAACCAATTAATAAGCAGATAACCAATTTATAATCACACGAAACTATGTTTTTTCGACACTATATTTAATGGCGGAAAATTTTGACAAACACGTTTTCCCGGCACAATACCGTCAATCTGACATATGAGTTGTCTATGGTCCCGAAACACGGCGCCAAGTATCGTTAATCTTGCTTTAAGCACATGTTTTGCTTGGTCATCGCAGGAGTATTGTGTGGCTCCTAATATAATTAAGCCTGGCTACCAATACGAGAAACAGAATGAATATCCACCATTGAATGCATGCAGTCGATTGAGATAGCGATAAAGCCCACTGTTTGGTTAGTCTATGGCTTGGAAATTGAATTACGAAATGTTCGGCGGAGTTAATTTGGTTTTCATTGGTTATTCGAACTTATCGCTGTGTTTGTACAATCAATCATGCGTGTGATTTTGAGGTGTAAAATAGAAACTTTATAATCAAATTTTAGAACTTTAGAAACATATTAGTAGTACATTCATACATATACATATTTATATTACGATTTAGGTAGGTGACAAAAGCCACGTAGGTATCCTAAACATGTGTGTGTAAATGTATGAATGAAGCGAAATCCATCGGGACAAATGGGGATGATCTTGCTTACCCCTTAAAAACACCAGTATTTTAATTTAGGGAATAGTGTTTGTATTAAAAAACCCAGTTTATAAGGAATACTCCGTGGTCTAACACTTATCGAATACAACCTGCAGGATTGTATGGGAGACGATTTATGGGAAGGTTGCGGTTTGAAAGAAGATATAGTGACTAAGATTGAAAAAGGCATGCTTCGATGGTTTGAACATGTTATGCGGATGAATGATAGCAGATTGACAAAAGGAATATATGTGAGTGAAGTGGAAGGGCTGTTACGTAGGGGCCAGCCCAATAATACATTTGACTATTCAGTATTTTATTGAATTGCATCCTTAACTTATCTATTAAGGACCTAACCTAACTAAACACGTGTATAATGTACTCGAAAGTAATTTCTTATCACAAAATGAAATATGGACTATTTTGATTAACTGATAAGGTGACTTTTAGTGTCCCAATAAATATTGAAGTAAGAAAACTTATCAATATTTAGACCTATTTAGTTATTAAAAGGTAAAAGTGGTCTATAACCGGCCAGTGTGTATACGGTTGTTAATGAAGCAAAAATGTTAACATACATAACAGAGATTATTTCTAATATCTAATATTATATTCTAATTAAACATTGAAATCGCTTTTAACTACATAGTCTGTACAAAGATCTACTACAAAAAGTTTCATCACGATTTTTTCTCACATCGTCAAATACAAACGCGTTCACGAACCTAACCCTTGCCGGGTAGTCAGAGGTTCAGGTTTCCATCCCGCAATTGCAAAGGTAGTAATTCTATGACCACCTCGAACCCACGTGCTGACCAGTCAGTACTCAATGTGACAGGTGGTACGCCATGTTGCCATTTACTAGTACTAACTATTACCTGTTCGGAAAACAGGTAGGTTTCCTCACGGTGTTTTCCCTCACCGTAGTATTTGATGCATTAATTAAATGTATTTCCCTCATTGTAATTATAACGCAGTATTCAAAATATTTTAGTTTTTCTGTAAATTTACAAAATCGATTCAGGATTCTTTGCGATTCTATAACATTGGTAAAACTACGATTAATTTCGGTGAATCATACGCAATTCAATTCGGTAGCTGTCAAAAACTGACAGCATTAAAAATGACAGGATCAATTGCAATTTATATTTATTAAAAATACAACTCTACGTGAGAACCTACGTAAATGAAATACTACCTTTAAAAGCTACTACACAAAATGACAAATTGAAGTGGGCAAGCATAAATGATGAATTAATAAGGATTAAGTTTTTCACACTTTAACAAGGTTAAGTTGTTCAATAAGCGACTAGGATCATTTACTAACTACGTGGTAGGAAGAAAAAATGTTTGCAAACGCTGACTTTTAGGTATTATTCATTACTAAATAGCTGCCATTATTTTATGGAAAGAAGTATGAAATACGTTGAATAAATAAAAATAATATGATTAGTATGATGTAGTGCCACTTGATAACAATTGACTTAATTTTTGATCTTAATCTGTGATAGGGACAGACTGGGATCCGTAATATCCATCTACCCAGGGAAACGGGTGTGATGTGTGTGTATGTATGTGTGAAAATAATTTAAAAAAGTAGGATCTGAATAGGTTATCTTATATCCCATGTTATTATCTCGACATTTATCCTAAAGTTGACCTACAACATATTAATTATAATATTTCATTCATTTATCGCAAACAACTCACACTTAAAACTTACCTAGTCACGTAAAACATTTAATAACACTACGTTTCCTAGCTAATTTTTTTGTCCATTAACCATCAATTTCAACACAAGGATATTGAATTGATGATCATCAATTGACTTTTAATTTGTTGTGTAATTTTCTATACGCAATCTTTCATACATTCAATGATGACAATTCTACAGTTCTTAACATAACTGAAAGTCATTATGCTTTATTAAACTGACCCCTACTTTCCCTTATTACACTATTTTTAATTAATTTTGTGTATAATTTATAGCGAAATCGCGATTTTAATTCCTTTGGGAGTATTCAGAGGTCACCCACCATCACCTGAGCATTGTAATGGTCTTTGGCCACTCGAAACTTACTTTATACCTGATAAGCAATATCCAACAGACTGGTAGTAAACCATGTCACAATCACTACATAGTATAAAACAAAGTCGCTTTCTCTGTCCCTATATCCCTTTGTATGCTTAAATCTTTGAAACTACGCAACGGATTTTGATGCGGTTTTTTTATTAGATAGAGTGATTCAAGAGGAAGGTTTATATGTATCATAACAACCATTAAATAGTGGAGTAGGCTTATTTTATATCCGTGCGAAGCCGGAGCGGGTCGCTAGTATACAGATAAAATAAACATATAAATATAGCCTCACGATGTTTCACATAGATACCTGACCCTTGACGATCTCCGTGGCGCGATCGGTAAGCTGCATGAACGCTAATCGTGAGGTCCCAGGTTTGATTCCCGGTGGAGGCAGAGTTAAGAACTACGCTTTTCTACTGCTTACCAGTCTGGTCGTTGATTATAAATGCTATATATATATTTATCTATACATAATGAGTATATATTTCTTACATATACGTTGACTAGTACTCTTAACACAAGTCTTAAATGTACTTACCAAGGGACTAGTTCAATTGGTGTAATAATGTCCAATCATTATTATTAATACCTACATATCTTCACGTATCTACGTACCCAACGGGATAGGCAGAGACTATCAGGCCAGCTTGTATGGGTGACAAATCTCTCTTGCTTCACTCACACCCATTAACCTTCTCCTACATGCTCATACTCTCATTTACAGTCGTTAACGGTGATGGAAAAATTCGTGAGGAAACCTGCCTATCCCTCAGGATAGGTAATAGTCAGTGCCTATATACGGCGATACTGGTCACTACCTATCACGTTGGGTGCTGTCTATCTAGTGATACGCGGGCTTCGAATGACCCATACCTAACATGCCTTCGAAATATCGGAGATGGCCATTCAAGCCTCTGACTACCCCGCCATAATAAAAAAGGGAGTGTGTATACACAAGTCGTGAAGCGTATGTATGTATGTACATGCTCTACGTTACATACACGCGCCTTAATAACAATATTTTCCCTTACCAGTAGCTATATTTATGTTTATTGCAATTTCTTAAGGGCGTGTCATAAACAAGAACCACCCCTCGACATACACACGTATAACTATAGCTCGCACCCTTATGAAGGGAGCATTGGCTGCTTTGGAGAGATAAAGGTAAAAATGGCATAATAGATTTCCCTTTGCCCTAATGATGTTTACTATATTTACTACGACCCGCTCCGGCTTCGCACGGGTATATATAGCCTAGTCCACTATTTAATTGATGTTATTATACATATAAACCTTCCTCTTGAATCACTCTATCTTTTAAAAAAAACCGCATCAAAATCCGTTGCGTAGTTTCAAAGATTTAGGCATACAAAGGGACAGAGAAAGCAACTTTGTTTTATACTATGTAGTGATAGGTATATAGTACCGTACTAGCTGGGACGGACCGGACCAGCTGCCGTTCTTCCCGGCATGTTGTTGGAGGTGACTAAGGGACAAGAGTTAAGTTGAATCTATTGGACGAAAGGCTAGCTACCGGTCACCAAAGTTCTACATGACATCACTTGTACAATATTCATGGTAATAAGTGACCTAGGCGATATTATGTCTCCGAAGTACTGTCCACCACGAAAGGGATTGAAGAACGTGAATGTATATGTATGTATTTATTATTTTTGGTGATGCACTCACAACCTGACTGTAAAGTATTGGATATTTAGTGAAATGAGGGAGTTCTCTGACAGTCCCCAAAGGCTAAATGGTTGTGAAGCGTATTTATACATATTATACTAATTAAAAACAGAGTGTTTTAATTATATAGATACATATCTACATAAATACATCAATAAAAAGTACGGCGGTCTATCTACAGAGAAGTAGGCAGAGATCACGGATCCCCATTTGTCTCGATCCTGACAAACTAATTTTACTTCATTGACATCCATATACCTCCTCATACACACTCAGCTATAACGTTAAAATATTCCATTCTTATTATTGCGCAGTTATCTATTATAAAATTTGTTTGTATGTAAATGTATGTAGTTCGATAATATAACCACTCCCTAAGCAATTATAGACTTGAAGTATATGTATGTACGTATAATATGCCCATGTTTCAAAAGGAGGTTTCAATAAAAAGGATGGATTTAGCCCCCAGCAAAAAGTTTCTATGCACCCTCCAACCTTTTTCATTGTTACATTGTCAGGGTTGCCATAATAGAAAATAAATTAGCGACGCATAGGATGTTGCCACAAAAAGAATTAATTTAATCTTGAAACATTGGTTTTGAATGTAATTTTTGTTGTGTATTATTAATTTATTTGATGTGTTAGTTAGGTTAAATTTTACTATTTAAGGATCATCTACTTTTATTACTTTAATATTTAATAGATCTTTTGTGTAAGAAATTATACGGTCTATTCCCGGGAATAAAAATAGTTTTTTTTATCATTTTAGGCATTTTATATGGATTATTTAATATTTATATAGGTACTTTAGTCCCTTGTTAATTTTAGATATCAATAGATTAATACTTCTTCAATCTTCTATTAATACATCACAGGAAGAAAGGCTAAATATATATATATATATATATATATATATATTTAGCCTTTCTTCCTGTGATGTAATATTATATTTTTTCCAAAATGAATGTAATTAGTTAGTATGTTACTACATAATAATATGTGTGTTATGAATCATAATATTCAATGAATACTCTTAATCAACTATTAAAATTAATAATTATTAGTTACAGGTTATTATAAAACAAGACTTTGTACCCAAATTATTTAACTACTACTTCTACCAAATACTAATTCAAAGTTCACAATCCTTAAACTCCCAGTGATACCATACTAAAACCTCAAACCAGGGTTACCATATGATAAATAAGCGTCGATTAATCAAGTCTTTTTTTTATTTATTATGTAAATGAGGCAACCGGTAGCATTCCGGGCGCCCGCGCTTACAAATAGGCCTAACGCCCGATTACCGTTACCTTAAGATGAGAAACTAATAATAAGTAAATATTACTAATAACACCTGTATTAGCTGGGACGTAAAAGAATGCTAACTAGCTGCCGTTCTTCCCGGCATGTCGTAGACTACAGGACTAGGGGTAAATGGAATCTATCGGGCGATGCGCTAGCAACCTGTCACTAATGTTCGATTATGACATCGCAACACCAATATTTATGCTAAAAAATGATCTAGGAGATATATCTCCGAGGTTCTGTCCACCCCGAAAGGGATTAAAGGACGTGAATGTTTATGTATGTATTACTAACAAATATCTGTATACGGCAATACGGTTCAATACCTATCACGTATCGTCTATCTAGTGAAACGCGGGCTTCGAGTGACCCATATCTAACAGGGCTTCGAAATTTCAGAGATCGGCAATCAAGCCTCTGACTACCCCGCCTATAAAAAAGGGAGTGTGTATACACAACGTGAAGCGTATGTTATGTTACTATAAATATATTTTGACACACATATACATACGTTTACGGGTTATACAGAAACTTTAAGTTACTTTAAGTATCTCATCAGTTACTTATGGATATCATTACTCATCATTACGCGATCGATTAGCCGCCGGAACGCCAATAGCGAGGTCCCGGATTCGATTCCCGGAGGACGCAGAGTTAAGAACTACGCTTTTCTACTGCTTTCCAGTCTGGTCGTTGATTATAATAGCATATATTATATGCTATATATGTATATATTTCTTAAATTTACGTTGACTAGTACCCTTAACACAAGTCTTAAATCAACTTACCAAGGGGCTAGTGCAATTGGTGTAATAATGTCCAAATATAATTATTATTACTACTCACTAGATTACTTATAACTACTTGAGGATATAGAATACAGGTGACTGGTTGCTATCTCGTTTTTTAATAGATTTAATTGTTCACTATAGTCCCTTAGTCGCTTTTTACGACATGCCAGGATAATAGGCAAAGTTGCGGCTTGAAAGAAGATGTAGTGACTAAGATTGAAAAGGGCATGTTTCGATGGTTTGGACATGTTATGCGGATAAATTATAGTAGATTGACGAAAAATTATATTTAATCATAAAGTGAGGTAAAAAGGATATTAGTTTGTTACTGAAATAGGGTGTTACTTCTTAGTAATAATCACCGAGTATGTATGCAGTGCTGTAAACATGAAACAATTATAGTTTGCTAGGTCGGTATAAGAAAATACTTATACAGATATAGAGATAGTAATAAGCAAATAATTATAAAGCTTATTTGTTTTATTCCCGGCTATTCGCAGGGCTATTTACTTTTAGTGATCGGAATCTATTAATAAGTAAACAAAATTTAAACCTACATATATATATTCACATACATAAATTCACGCCTCTACGTTCCTACCGAGATAGGCCGAGACAATCAATCGCCACCTGGAACGGATGACAAATCTCTCTTGCTTTACTCACACCCATTAACCTTCTCATACATGCTCTTCTGTTCTTCACGCTACGTACATCTAAATTTGTATACTTCTTAATCAATTTATAACTATCACCTACACGATAGCTAAAAAACGAACGAGGTTATATTACTCCTAAATTCAAAGGGATAAAAGTATAATAACCTTTGTGGGAACCAACAAAGTAAATTAAGTAACGGAGTGAATGACGATTTTTGAATAAAAAATGGCGACAAAAAATCTTAAAATGTCGTAAGCAATAACGACATTGCTTCTGGTTAACATTCGTTGATTGTGAGTGATTAATTGGCGACGATTTACTCGGTTTTTTTTTGTAAAAAATGGATTTTTTTAACAAAAAAAACTGTTTTATTTCAGACTACTTGCGTAAAGGTTTTTTGTGGAAATTAATTTTTCTAAATGTCTTTTTGAATTGGTTTTCGATTATGTTGAAGATGTCACAGTTTTATTTTTAACTTTTATAGTTACTGTAGACATTTGTAATTTTATGTATATCATGATGTTGTAAGGGAAATATACATAGGCAGTACACAGGACATAAAAAAATTGTTGTAAAATATAAATCATTTTGGATAAAAACTATATGTTTATAAATAAAATTTGGCATATTAATTATATTCATAGAGAAATGACATTTTGGTTTTAACATTAATTGGGTATAATAGAAATATTTAGACATAAAATTATATTATAAACAATAACAAGAATAGCGAATTTCCTTCAGATGATAATTCAAAAGCGAATATCCCGTGTTGAATTTAATGGCTCTTGTATCTAAGCTGCAAATATCATGTGTATTTATTTGGTTATTTTTATTACAAAAGGTCGTATATGTTTTATAACTTCTCTTATAACTCTCCTGTACCAAATAAATATTTTCTTTCTTTCATTAAATGGTCAACTCAAGTAGTTAGACATCACTACATAGTATAAAACAAAGTCGCTTTCTCTGTCTTGTATGCTTAAATCTTTGAAACTACGCAACGGATTTTGATGCGGTTTTCTTTAATAGATAGAGGTGATTCAAGAAGAAGATTTATATGTATAATAACATCCATTAAATAGTGGAATAGGCTATATATTTTATACACGTGCGAAGCCGGAGTGGGTCACTAGTTAATTATAATATTCAACAATTCCCTAAGTAAAGTTAAAATTAACAAGCATTTTAAAAGTATAAAAAAAATGAATTACTATCAAATAAGATGGTTGCTTATACGGTACGGGAAAACATGGACCGGAAACATGCCTCATGTTCGTAATAGGTAATAGTCAACGCTATCGAAAACTACTTATCACATTGGATGCTGCCTTTTTGATGGGAAGTATATATATATATAATTATATATATATATATATATATATATATATATAATATTATAAACGCCATTTAGCAAACTTTACAAGAGAGATGTTTAAAGTTGAAAAAGTTGTAGTGAAAAGCAAAAATATCTAATATTTTTTACTGCCTAAACGCCAAAAAAGTCGTCATTTAGCCATGAAACCAAAACCAATCGACGCAAAAAAAAATGTTGAATTGAACTATATATTAAACTCATTTTCACCAAAAATGCCGTTTACGCCGTAGGTGTCGATTTTATATACATCGCAAGGATTGTTTATGGTTATCTAGTGTATATTATAACTAATAATAATGTTTTACATAATATACTGTAAAGTATATTATGGTTGTTAAGTAATAAAGGATGTTGCAAATTAATTAATTAATTTGTAAAATAAGTTCATGTGTTCCATTTTGCAATGAGAATCACATATATTTACTTAGATATGTATATTTTCTTTATTAAAGTGTATATTTGTGTTTATTGGATAAAACTTAAGTGCTAAATTGAGGTACATGGTGTAATAAGTACCTATGTGTAATGTAATTAAAAAATAATTTTAAAACGTATGATCTAAACTATTGTATTCCGTTTTCATATAGTTACTATTTATAAATTAACCACAAGTTTAAAATATAGTTAGCATAAGTTTTTTAATTTTCAAATTTCTATAATGAATTAAAATAAAAGTATCACAACATAAGTACCTAAAGTAGGCTTTAAGTTTGCATTGTTTTAGTAGACACACGATATAAACCACAAACATACAAATAAATAAAAAACATGACATCGTATCATCACAATATGTCCTTATTATACAACTTTGCTTTACAATACATTGCAAATTTCTAAAAAGAATCAATGTAAATTGTAGTTTGTGTTATTAGTTAATTATTATTAAAAGGACGTATTCCAAGTATCAATTGTACTTAATAAACGATAAATATTCTTTATTAAGTTAACTTTACTGCCTTTGGTTTGCATACCATAAAAAATACTGCGATTTTAACCCATCCGTTGTTTGCACAGAGTTCAAAAATAAAACATAGCACCTATAAACAAAAAAAACATAACATACCTGTATCTATAATCCAAAACAACGTTCCTCAAGATGTCCTTACAAAACTCACAACTAACGTCAATAATACATGTAACCAATTACCCTTACACTTCGTACTTGAAAAAAATACTTATCGTTTGCACAACACTGGGGGGCACGTATAATAAAGTGAAGTTTTTCACGCGATTTATTCAGTGTTTCGTTGATTTTAGGCCGTTTTTCATGCAAATACGCGAGGGAGACGCGCCTCCGTTGACGTTCGGAATGCTACTGAGTGCGACTTCGGCTCCGCCCATCGATCTCCCCACCTAACGAGCGGAACCGCGGGCTCAGCCTAGTACCTTCCCTTGAACCTTAGGAAATTTCACCGAAAGACAACAATAGCTATTGGCATATTACTTTTAAATAGGTTTCGATCTGTTGCTCGGTTTGTCAAAAAGTATGCTGGAGATTTATAAATGTGATCATTTAATTATATAGTTTTGCTAAAAGTGACTAAGGAGATGTTATATCGTCGAGTTTTAGTACACTCTGAGAAAGATTAAGTGATGTGATATATTTAGGAAACTCATCACTACATAGTATAAAACAAAGTCGCTTTCTCTGTCCCTATGTCCCTTTGTATGCTTAAATCTTTGAAACTACGCAACGGATTTTGATGCGTTTTTTTTAAGAGATAGAGTGATTCAAGAGGAAGCTTTATATGTATAATAACATCCATTAAATAGCCAGGAGTGCGAAGCCGGAGCGGGTCACTAGTCTGTTTATAATTGAATATAATTAATTGTATTAATTATTATTACAAAAATGGTCACTTCTTCACACTTCTAATCTTTATTCTGGTAAATGTGAATGTCCTTGCTAATTACACTAAATAGGATGTAAGTTAGTTTCTTTATAATTATAAATATTAGGATACATGTAAGTAAGCAACATACGAGAGTGGACGGGAATCAAGAGCGCCGCCGAGTTGTTCCATCTCGCCAGGGATCGGACTAAATTTGCCGAAGTGACTGCCAACCTTCGTTAGTCGGAGAGGCACCATCAGAGAGAGATGTAAGTAGAAATACTTGTTATTTACTTAAGGAGCAATAAGTATAAAGTTCACTAAACAACGAAGTCAAGAGTGTAGAAAATTGTAATAAAAAATATGATTAAGTCTACTCGGCAAAGATCGTCAGGTGGTAATTTATGCACATTTAAAAATATGGTAAGTAACCCAAAATTCTTAGGAAAACACGTAAGTTTGTTTTCCTTAGAATTTAGGTTACTTACCATATTTCTAAATTTTGGAATTTTAGGTCATAATGGTCATATCAATTTCGGGATTCATATTTTTAAAATTAAGCCGAGATGACCTTACGTTCTTATAATTTAGGTAATATAATGTATACTAGTTACAGTGTTTCGATAATGCTGTATTTTCGCCGAATATCATTAAATAATACCTACCCTTGCACCATTGCGAAGTTAGTAATTCTATGGGTAAGTAAGGTAGTATTCTTTCTATTCTCGAACCCACATGTTGACTAGATAGTCAGTACTCAATATGACAGGTGGCAAGCGTTGTCGCCATTTACAAGCACTAACTATTACCTGTTCGGGAAACAAGTAGGTTTCCTCACGATGTTTTAAATATAGAAAACATAATATGGATTAAATTATTGTGCGTTAAAGTTATGGAAAAGACTTGTTTAGTATTGTATCGTAAAATTATAACGAAACTAAATAATGTTAAATCTTTTTTGTGTATTATAGTGAAAGAATTAAGATTTTACCTATATCAGGTAATGCATTAACAACTATAAATAAATAAAGTAGTTTCATACATATTAAAATTCCCATCACAACTCTAAAACATGCTAAAAGTGACCTAGGAGATATTTTAACTGATTTTACCGAAATTAACAACATATATGTGTAAACAAACTCGGCTTTCGCTAGAAGCGAACATTACAAAAAGAACACATAAAACCAAAGTGGAAGGTAGAGTTGGACGGGGTAGGCGTAGAACTTATACAGATCAAATTGGAGACATTCTTCTCAAGGCAGGTGTACGTAGTGAAGAACAGAAGAGCATGTATTCTCAGGTTCATTGAGAGTGAAGCAAGAGAGATTTGTCACCCGTTCCAGGTGGCGACCGTTTCTGCCAATCACCTTAAGAAGAGGTGTGAATATATGAACGTATGTATTGGGCACATAAAAATACATTTATGAAATGCGTCGAATACTACGGTGAGGGAAAAACATAGCGAGGAAACCTACTTGTTCCCAGAACAGGTAATAGTTAGTGCTCGTAAATGGCGACATGGCTGACCACCTGTCACATTGAGTACTATCTATCTGGTTAACACGTGGGTTCGAGGTGGCCATAGAATTACTACCTTCGCAATTGCGGAGATTGACACTTGAACATCTGACTACCCCGCAAGGGTTAATGGTCGTGAAAACGTACGTACGTATAGGGCACAGATCCACACATTAACAGACAAGTCATTAGCGATCAATTACGAAGTGTATCAGGGTAATTAATCTGAAATTCGCACCTTATCTATAGGTAGGGAAATCTACCGAATTGTAACAAGAAATTCAGGCAGCTATAACACAGTAACGACGGGTGTAATCTGTACATTTTATCTAATCTGTGACAGGTGGAATTACTTCTGTTGCGGATATTTTTGTGTTTTATATAGGTATGTGTGCAATTGCGACTGTAATTGGTTTGGGGTGGACAGAACCTTGGAAATATAAAATCTTCTTGGTTACCTTTTGTATGAATATCGGGATTGTACATTCATATACATTTACATTCACGTTGAATCCCTTTCGGGGTAGGCAGGACCTCTGAGACACGATAATATCTCCTAGGTCACTTTTTAACATGAATATTGGAGTTATGATTTCATATGGAATATTGGCGATAGATTGATATCCCATCGCCCATTCGATTTTGTTTACCTCAGTCCCTTAGTCGCCTCTTACAACATGTCGGGAAGAGAAGCAGCTAGTTAGCATTTTGTATTCATACTATTTAAGCACAGGACACTATTTATACCTTCGTTATTATTAACTAGCGACCCGCTCCGGCTTCGCATTTCTGGCTATTTGATGGATGTTATTATACATATAAACCTTGCTCTTGAATCACTCTATTTTTTTAAAAAAACCGCATCAAAATCCGTTGGGTAGTTTCAAAGATTTAAGCATACAAAGGGACATAGGGACAGAGAAAGCGACTTTGTTTTATACTATGTAGTGATAAGGATATAGCCAGCAATTACATACCTACACATATACCCATTTACACAAATACTTCTCGACCTGTACACCCCACTTTGGAATAAGGTCGTGAAGTGTTTAGTGCTCCCAATATGAGCGAGGTGCCTTTAGTATTTACGATATTTCTGTATGAAGTCGCCGCTACACAAAGATACGATTCTCGTTTGGGGCCCAGAGCTGTGTTGGAATGGATGTGGTATGTTCAATATTAAGGAATTTTGGAACGCATAAAGAAGAAACTTTATTTGTGACGGATAAATAGGGTGTACAATTGTTACTAATGGTAAATTATCGCTTAACAAAAGTATTTATTTATTTATTTAATTCTGACATGTACGTCACCCTAACAGGAAACCTTTCGATGATGTAATAATGACAAGGAATTAATAACATAGTATTAAAAATAATAACAAACGTACACAACACACCTATAGCTCGTAGCTCAGGTAGTGCAAGGCGACCCTCGAGAACTCGGGCATGGAGCACGCGAACAGGTCGAGCCTCTCGCTGAGCGCGTTCAGTATTAATTTATCGCTATTAACTATTTCTAATTACAATGTTATTATACTCTTATATTCCTATTATTATATTACCCATTACGTTTACTTATTCTAATTGACTTCTTTATGACTTTAATGCATACGTCTTAAGTAGTATTATATTATACATATATTTATTATACATATTATTATAATATATTATACATCAGGTTGAGATCAAGGCAATCCTAATATCAATTTATTAACTGCCAATATTTTAATAATAATAATAAAGCATTTATTTACAGCAACAAAAACATATACAATACAAATATTTTACAAATCAAACTTACAAACTAGGAAGTATAACTTGTGCATGTTATCTCATCAATATTTTATAATATTTAATATTTCATTTTAATATGTTTTTGATCGCATTAACTGTCAACATTTTCTTTATCGTAATATAAATTGTAAAAAAATTGTCTGTATTATTGTATTAAAACTTATTACATATGTCATAATAGTTATGTGTTAAATGAAATAAAAATCAAATCATGCCCTAAAACTTACTTTTATATTGAAACTTATTTTGTAATAATATTCCCAAGTTATACCTAAAACATTTAATTAAATAGAAAAAACACTGTCAAAGTTTTCAATCCTTACCCATAACATCCCAAACCCATATTGCCACATCCACTTCTTCGCAGCTCCAGCCATAATCTGCCACGGTGGTCTTCGGAGGCGTGATATGACAAAAAGGCCACAAAAACCTACCCAGTGTCACCAGGGCTTAATCTCACACCTATAAAGGTACTCCACTTATATGCACTTACTATATAATCACTAGTGACCCGCTCCGGCTTCGCACGGGAATAAAATATATAGCCTACTCCACTATTTAATGGATGTTTTTATACATATAAACCTTCCTCTTGAATCACTCTATCTATTAAAAAAACCGCATCAAAATCCGTTGCCTAGTTTCAAAGAAAGCATACAAAGGGACATAGGGACAGAGAAAGCGACTTTGTTTTATACTATGTAGTGATACATGCACATCACGCCTGATTCCCTGTAGAGTGGTAGGCAGATCACGGATCCCCATTTGTCCCACTGACAGACCACTTTCGCTTCATTGACACTCATACATCTCGTACACATTTGGCGGTTATAGGTACTCCTAACGTCACCTTTTTTCAATATAACGTCTATCTGACTTATATGTCTTATTAGGCCGGCCCCTACGTAACCGCCCTTCCAGTTCACTCATATGTATTCCTTTTGTCAATCTGCTATCATTCTTCTACATAACATGTCCAAACCATCGAAGCATGCCCTTATCAATCTTAGTCACTACATCTTCTTTCAAACCGCAACCTTCCCTTATCACACTATTTTTAATTCTATCATTCAATGTTACTCCTAACATGCTTCTCAGTGACCGCATTTCGACGGCATTGATTCTACTTTCATGCTTCTTTTGCCATACCCAACTTTCACTACCATAAGTCAATGTTGGAACCAGCACAGCCCTATGAATAGTCATACGTGCCGATTGAGAAATCAAATGGCTACCCATAACACTATACATAGCCCCATTAATCTTATTACCTGCACACACTCTACGTTCAATATCTCCCTCACATTTTCCGTTACTAGTAAAAAGTAACCTAAAGTAGTCTGGTTATACATACATACGCTTCACGACTTGTGTATACACTTCCTTTTTCTATTATGACGGGGTAGTCAAAAGCTTGAGTGCCCATCTCCGAAATTTCGAAGGCATGTTAGGTATGGGTCACTTGAAGCCCGCGTTTCACTAGATAGACAGCAGCCAACGTGATAGGTCGTGAACCGTATCGCCGTTTAGGCACTCGCTATTACCTATCCCGAGGGATAGGCAGGTTTCCTCTCGATGTTTTCCCTCACCGTAAGCGACTGTAAATTATGTACGTAAATGAAAAACACATATTTAAATTTCATTCATACATTCCAGTGCTGGGATTCGAACCTAGGACCTTTTTCATAAGAATTCAGAGATATTAATACCATATAACTACTATATGATACTATATACAAACAAAACAAAGACAAACGCATTCACGACTATTAACCCTTGCGGGGTAGGCAGAGATGCAGGTTTCCATCTCCGCATTTGCGAAGGTATTAACTCTATGGACACCTCGAACTCACGTGTTGACCAGATAGTCAGTTCTCAATGTGACAGGTGGTAAGCCGTGTCGCCATTTACAAGCACTAACTCTTCTTCGATTCCTTCTTTTTTGATGCTATATATTTCGAATGTGTATGAGGAGGTGTATGAGTGTCAATGAAGCGAAAGTGGTTAGTCAGGATCGGGACAGATGGGGATCCGTGATCTCTGCCTACCCCCCGAAATGGGTGTGATGTGTATGTCTCTGTTATCAATAGTGACTCATTTTTGCTATGACTCATAGAATTTAGTTCAGTTGTGTTTTCTTTATACTCTTAATGACAGTTGTAAATAGTTTAGTTTTATAAATACTCGTAGTTACGTTTTTTGCAGAACCATAAAATCCTTACGCATATTTTCGTATAGGCTCATAAATAGTTATATTATATCAATGACTCATACTTACATATACATTCACGTCCTTTAATCCCTTTCAGGGTGGACAGAACCTGGGATTTTCATATCTACTCTGTCACTTTTAGCAACACTATCGAATCGTGATGAAATTTTGGTTGTTTAATATTGTAAACAGAACATTGGTTACAGGTTGCTAGTCCATTGCCCAATAGATACAATCTACCTCTAGTCCCTTAGTCGCCTTCTACGACATGCCGGGAAGAACGGCAGCTAGTTAACATTCTTTAACGTCCCAGTCTAACACGGGAATAAAGGTTTTAAAATTCTTTTACAAAAACTTTACAATGTACTTGAAAGTTTCTTATGATAAGAGAATAGTTTGAAGTATTATTATGGGTCTTAAGCGAATGGCTAGCAACCTTTCAATAGTTATATCACTCCCATAATCTTCGGTGGGGTAGGTAGAATTATACCCGATAACGAGACGATAATAGGTTCAAGTTTCTATCTCCGCAATTGCGAAGGTAGTAATTCTATGGCCACCTCGAACTCACGTGTTGACCATCAGTCAGTATTCAATGTGACAGGTGGTAAGTCATGTCACCATTTACAAGCACTATTACCTGTTCGGGGAATATATTGGTTTCCTCACGATGTTTTCCCTCACCGTACATAAGATATATTCAAGCAATTTGTAGTGTTCGAATGAAGTCAGTGTTTGTTTATAAAATGAATAGTAAGTTACAGATATCAACTTTTATGATATTTATGCATCAACTACCGTAAAACCCTTTCGGGGTAGTCAAAGGAAACGTGTTTACCACATACCACCAAACATATCTATCAGTAGAAACTTCTATAATTTTACTTTTTTCGCTATATTGAAAAAGGGTGACGTTAGTACCTATAACCGCCGAGTGTGTATGAGAAGATGTATGAGTGTCAATGAAGCGAAAGTGGTCTGTCAGTGGGACAAATGGGGATCCGTGATCTCTTCCTACCCCTCTACGGGGAATCAGGCGAGATGTGTATGTATGTATTACTTCTTTCTATCTCATTCGGGATAGACATTTTCGTATATCTGAAATATAATATGTCTTAGGTTACTTTTACCATTTTTTTACTTTATATTACTTGTGATGTCATACACACATACATATACATTCAAGTCCTTTAATCCCTTTCGGAGTGGACAGAACCTCAGCGACTTACTTTCCCATTGGTCAAGTTTAGCATTAATATTGGTTGTAATGACATCAACTTATAGGTATATTCCATTACATAAACATACGCTTCACGACTTGTGTATACACTCCCTTTTTTAATGTGGCGGGGTAATCAGAGGCTTGAGAGCTCATCTCCAAAATTTCGAAAGCATGATATGTATGGGTCACTCGAAGCCCGGGTTTTACTAGATAGACAGCACCCAACGTGATCGGTAAAGAACCATATCGCCGTAAATAGACACTGCCTGTTACCTACCCCGAGGGATAGGCAGGATTTCTCGCCATGTTTTCCCTCACCGTTATATTCTATTACCTAAGAACCTTTCGAGAAGAATCGCAGCTAGTTAGCATTCTAATTACGTCCCAGCTAACACGGGACAACCGGATTAAGATAAATCCCTGAAATATCGTAATACAGATTCTCATAGTACCAAGTAAGTAGCTGAGAAATATCGATATAGAATACTAATGAAGAGATCGATACAATTAGCGGCTCGAATAGGCAGGAATCGAGTATTCTTGTACACACTGATTTTTTAATGTATTCAAATCGAATCACCCAAATTAAGTAGCTATAAACGAAATCAGCTTCCAAATTTGAATATTTCATTCGGTGTCATGAGCGCGCGTTTTATTTGTAGTGCTGGGAGCGGGGAAAGGTGAATGTCGATAAATTCCTTTGGTGCTATAAAAGGAAGGTTATCGATTGATCGTGTAGTTGCATTCTACGATATGTATTTATTATTTTCTTAACTACATGGAACTATAATAAAGATGCCTATAAGTATAGTAATAGGGAATATATACAAAATATATAAACTAATATACATAGAATCAATACGAGAAATTGCATAAAATATGAAGATACTTATGATTTGAGAAAAATGTTATTGAAATTCTCTTCAAACTAAATTGTCACCTTGGTCAGAGGTACGAATACGGTTGTAAACTTTATATGTTTTTGCGTGTGTTAAGCAAAACATCGACACAATAACAAACCGAGGCCCATCCCTAAGCAATGTCGCCGCGCACAAGCCATGTTGATAAGGAAACATTTTTAAATTAGTAGCGAGTGGTCGTCGCAAGAAAAAAAGAGACGTAAAATTTATTTTTTATTTATATTTTTATCGCTTGCACACAAAACGAGTAGCCGCGCTACCAGCAGCGCACCGATATAAATTATATCATTTTTCATTGAGACAACCCTAACTGACGTAAAAAATGACGGCCATTCCACGGCGCGGCCGTTTGAGAGTTCGCCGCTTTTTATACGTTTCCGGCCGCGTCTTTGCTTTGTTGTCTATGGCTGGATGCCTAGAGCCCTTGCCTTTGATTGACTGACGGACGGAAGCGCGGGAACCGTGACTTTTTGTCGCTTCATTATGGATGAGAATTCCAAATTTTATTCATATTTTAATTGATTGCTGGTGGTGAGAAGGGAATAATATACGGTGTAGTTATCAATTACAAACACAATTATATATGTAGATAATTCTCGTTAACGCGAACAGAAATTCTAAACAAGAAAAATCACTATGACTTTTTTACTTTACAACTTGCACCAAATAGGTATAGTTTTCGCAATATTTAATAATGCAAAAAAAATACTAAGAGATGTTACAGATTGGATTGGATAACATTAGATACTTGCTTGTTAAAACATGATAACAACGTTTCATCAAAGCTCAATCACATAATACTTAACTATCTTCTCATTTCTCTCTTTCTCATTTTTAGGTACTTAGAGTTGTACCCTAAAATTGATATCGTATTTTGCCTGTGTAAGGACTAATAATAGATAATATTGTATAAAATTTATCAAGACCTTTATAAGTAGGTATCTAAGTAAACTACAAGCATCCAATTATACCCAAGTCCTGCAGGAATAACGTAGCGATTCTTACCCACAATTCACAAGCAAAACATATCACACAAGAGATTCAGTCCGAGTCCCAATAAATAACTCGCTACCAACATAATGGGCGACGGACCGGTCGGAAATTAGTGATGTATTTACGATCGGCGTAAATTATCGATAGAATCGCCACCTATCGAGTGTTATGGTTGGAAAACCGGTTCGAGAATAGATTGAAATAAGAATATTGAGATCTCGTGCTGGACTGGGATGTAAGTTGAAAGCTAACTAGCTGCCGGTCTTACGAGCATGATGTAGTGACCAGGGCATTGAGGCCAATTGAGTCTACTGTTTTAGCAACCTGTTACCAATATGACATCACAACGCCTATCGATTATATCAGAGATTTAAATGTACAAAGAGATTATAAGTCTCCGAGATTTGGTTTCCTGAAAGAAATTAAGGACGTCCAAGAATCATTTACATCTGTATAGCGCAACAGACGTCCAGGTATTTGTACCTATATTTAGGTTTGTATCCGATGGTGGGATTGAAACCTACTAATGAATGTTGTAAAATAAACATAAACGCCAAAGTTATTCCGAGTTACTTCGCAGATATGTTCTGTCTACACCTAGAGGCATTGTGGTAGTGAATATGTGTACTAAACGATGTGTTTGAATACTTTTGCCTAAGTGATATTGGTTAAACTAATAGGTGTTAGTGTAAAATAGGTAACATATTTTACAAAACACGACCTTTGTTAAAACTGTGATTTTTTGAGTTATATATGATAAAAAGTGTTATTACAATAATAGGAAAATTACATTAAATGAACATGACTTTATAATTAATTTATTTAAGAATAATAATGAAATCTTATAAACCCAATGAACAGCCTGTTATAATTAAATAAAAATTAATAGACACAGAATAGCAAAAATAAACAAACATATAGTATAAGAAAAAAGAGAAACGCTCTAACATATAACAAACCGAGAGCACGTCTAAAAAGCATCCGTATCTTTTATTATCATTATAATTCAATAACAAAATACACAACCGCCGCAGTCGACGTCAGCCGACAGAGTGAGACTCGAGAGAGATCTTTCATTTCATCTCACGTTTATTGGGAGGGGCAAAGCGATGCACGCCTCTTAAATACCGCTTTGCCATTGGAGTATCCGAAATCGATTTCATTTTATAAATATGTAACCACTTCCCAACTCTATCGTGCTTAGAGAGCGTATTTCGTCAATAATTTCAAAGGATTTTTCTCTTAATATCAATATGAATAAGGGTGAAAATGGCGTGTGTAAAAAATAGTGATGCGCTGTTTCTCAGTCGATACTTTTCCAATTGTTTTACCGATATGTCATCGTGCTTTTTGTTTTATTTAAAGGCACTGGGTTGGTGTTTTTTTGCTGTCACATGGACGTTTTTCTCCTATCCATAAACAATGGACGCTCGTGGGCTGGTGAAATTGAATTCTTTCACAGATGTGTGCGTGATTAATTGGTAAATGAAATGTGAACGGGAAATATTTGTAATAGCTTGTAGTTGTACCGTGATAGTCTGTGACGTAAACAAATGGTTATTCCCGGTATGCCGTAGACGTCGACTAAAGTAATAATAATAACAATATTTGGATCTTATTACACAAATTGAACTAGCCCCTTTGGTAAGTACATTTACGACTTGTGTTAAGGGTACTAGTCAACGTATATGTAAGAAATATATACTTATTATATATGATAAATGCATATATAGTATATATAATGGTGAGCATACACGATCCTTCCTATCGTCCAATCGGCATGACGCTACTGATTGGATCAGTTAGAATGGACTGTGTGTGGGAGTGGATTGGCATGGCAGTTAGAACTGGCGGCAGTATCGAATTTCGATTCTTTTCGCTTGATCATATCAATTGGATACTGCCGATTGGACTGTGTATGGCTGTTGTGCGATTGGCAGTTCTCAATTCTTCTATTAAATTTGTATGAGTTAGCTGTTTTCTTTTCCTTAACCACTGCTTGCACCACCCTGCTCGATTTTTTCTTTTTTTTGCTTCATTTTCACGAGTACAATGCCCAAAACGGCTATAACATCGTCGTCTGTCATCAGTGACGCCATGGCTGCAAGTGAACGTCGTATCCGTTTAAAATGATGGTGTATGGCGTATATGGACGAACTGCAGCTTGGATCAAGCCTGCAGTGTCATGCCCATTGGACGATAGGAAGGATCGTGTATGCCCACCATAATCAACAACCAGACTGGAAAGCAGAAGAAGTGTTAAGGGTACTAGTCAACGTATAAAGCAGTAGAAAAGCGTAATTTATTACTGTGCCTCCACCGGGAATCTTTGGGACCTCACGATTACCGTTCAGGCGGCTAACCGACCGCGCCACGGAGGTCGTCATGTAATGGAATCTATTGGAGGATGGGCTAGTAAGCTGTGATCAAAGTACCATATTAATGCCGCCATGACCTTGGTATTAAAGCTATGTGACAAAGAAGATTTTGTATCTCCAAGATTTGATGTCGTCTAGATTGAGATTAGGTGACGAATATATAATGCATAAAATTAAATGTGTCACGTCGTTTCAAAGTGGTCATAGAATTACTACCTTAGGGTTAGTGGTCGTGAACGCGTTTGTTTAATTATAAGTGTGTAAAATAATAAAGAAATAAAAGTATGTATGTGTTTCATGTTAATATTGGAGACTATATTTTCAAATTCAAAACGTTTTTATTCAATATAAGCACAGTAATAGTACAATCATTGAACGTCGAAATATATAGAGTGGAACTGGTTGTCTTACTATGACTATGACTCTACCGTTGCGTCTTCATATTGTTTTCAATCAAAAAAGACTAAATACTTATGATATGCAAAGTACAAAGGTTGATTGAGATGCTAAGGATCTTACAAAAGCTTTATTTTAATTACTACCATATTTATTTCCAGAATATGCACAGAAATTGAAATATAATGTAAGGGCACGATTCGTAATGACAGCTTTTTTTACGCAACTGTCAATTTACCATGAGTTTCTTATATTATACATACATTATGTATTCACGTCTTTTTCATGCTTCCGTTGTCAATAGAACCTTAAAGACGTAGTATATCTTTCTTATTATTAGCAAAATTCATCGAGGTTGTTCTAACATTGATATAAAATATTGTAGTTGAATAGTAACTATTGCTTCCCTTAAAAACTTGATGTTTTCGACACTTGACACAATCAACATTACAATATTATAAACCAAATTAATAAACAAATAGTAAATAAATCAAGTCCTTTTATTACCTATTTTCTTTCTATTAATCCTATTCTACTATCGAAGCAAAACCATAACGAAATTAAACATGCTATGAAAACCTTATTGATCCTATATTTTAAATCTTGGTTAAAAAGATGATTTCCCGATTCCTTATAGTGACAGTGAAGAGATTTATCACAAAACCATTCTTCCGTGTCAGGAATGCAGTTAGTGTGAGTAGAAGATTACATACATATACTAGCGACCCGCTCCGGCTTCGCACTATTTAATGGATGTTATTATACATTTAAACCTTCCTCTTGAATCACTCTATCTATTAAAAAAACCGCATAAAAATCCGTTGGGTAGTTTCAAAGATTAGGGACATAGGGACAGAGAAAGCGACTTTGTTTTATACTATGTAGTGATATACACTACTGTTAACCCTTTTCGGGTTAGACAGACATTGAGTGTCCACTATCAACTCGTATTTGGTAGGAATTAACCACTTTTTGTTAAAATATCTCTTTAATGAATAACTACAGACATATCCCGGGTTTGATTCCCAGTAAAGTAAGAGTTGATAACTTTTACCTATATGTTTTCCAGTGTAGTTGTTGAATTTATGTATTTATGTATATATAATAAGCGTAAATATATTACTAGCTTCGCAATTACAGAGATGGTCACCTGAACCTATAACTACCCATCAAAGGTCAATAGTCCTGAACGCCTTTGTCTTTATAAATGTACATTTCCATTAGCTCAGTTGTTTGGAGCTTGTCTCTGTATCAGTGGTTACAGGGTTCAAATGCCGCTTGAGCATGTACCAATAGAAATGAAGTTTAATGAATTTCGATGTACATTTTCGTAATAAAAATACGTTTACGAAATGCGTCGAATACTACGGTGAGGGAAAGCACCGTGAGGAAACCTACCTATTCCCCGAACAGGTAATAGTTAGTGCTTGTAAATCGCGACAAGGCTTTCCACCTGTCACACTGAGTATTAACTATCTGATCAACAAGTAAATTCGGGTGACAATAGAATTACTACCTTCGCAATTGCGGAGATGGACACCTGAACCAATAACTACCCAGTAAGGGTTAATAGTCGTGAACGCGTTTGTCTTTTTTGTCGTTCATTTTCAAAATATGTAGGTATATACATTGACTATAACAGTCAGATAGACGCTATATTGAAAAAAGGTGACGTTAGGATTACCCATAACCGATGAGTGTGTATGAGAAGATGTACGAGTATAAATGAAGCGAAAGTGGTCTGTTAGGATCGGGACAAATTTGGATCCGTGATCTCTGCCTACCTCTACAGGGAATCAGGCGTGATGTGTATGTATGTATGTCCCAAATACCGTTATTTCTCAGTTGGATACCCTGAACAAATGGAGAGGTCGTTCTACGGAGACCAACTCCTCGAAAATGGATGATTCAGAATCTGGCACGACTGCAGATGGAACACAAGAGGAAGGAACGTTTAATCCGTTAAAAGGAAGACGCAGGTAATAGACAATAGTCATCAATCAGCCTATAGCAGTCCACTGCTGGACGTAGGCCTCCCCAAGGGTGCAAAACACGATCACTCGTGGCCCTCAGCCACTACCAGCGACCTTCAGGTCATTGGTAATTATGTTATTAAAACTAGGTATCAGTGATAGGTAATAGCCAGTGCCTATATACGGCGAAACGGTTCACTACCTTTTACGTTTGGTGCTGTCTATATAGTGAAACGCGAGCTTTGAGTGACTCATACCTAACTTGCCTTCGAAATTTCGAAAATGGGTACTCCAGCCTTTGAGTATCCAGCCACAATAAAAAAGGCAGTGTGTATACACAAGTCGTGAAGCGTATATGTCTATCCGTGATCTCTGCCAGTATATCTTCTTAAATATATGTAGGTTGACTAGTACCCTTAACATGTCTTAAATGCTAGCTAGTTCAATCGGTGTAATAGAGTCCCAACAACATTATTTTCGACCCAAACTTAAACAGTATAACCGACCCCAATTAAAAACCAACCACAAAAAGAACAGTTGTGTTTCAAGTGGTCTCCAAAAGAGGAATGTTGATACCTCTTCAAATTGTAAGGGTTATACGCGACAGGAGGTGTCGAAATGAAATCCGACCTCTTTGGTCGATATTAAAAACAAGTATTTAAATAGGGTGGGTTCTATGCTAGTCTGGGACGTAAAAAGAATGCTAACTAGCTGCCGTTGTTCCCGGCATGTCGTATAGGGCGTTTAAGGGACTAGTGGTTAATGTAATCTATTGGGTGATGGGCTAGCAAACTCTATACTTCATATTACACAAAAAAAGCGTTCACCACCATTAACCATTGCGGGGTAGTCAGATTCAGGGGTCCATTTCCGCAATCGCGGAGGTAGTAATTTTATAGTTACGAATCTTCGTGTTGAATAGATGGTCAGTACTCAATGTGACAAGTGGTAAGCCATGTTGTAATTTACAAGCACTAACTATTATTACCTGTTCGGGGAATAGGTAGGTTTCCTCATGATGTCTTCTCTCACCGTAGTATTCGGTGCATTTCGTAAAACTTTTGACTCTGAGTTTCTGTCCATCCCGAAAGGGATTAAAAGACCTGAATGTATATGTATTTATAAATGTCGCTAGTGTCAGATGAATTAATTATACAAAGCCGTAGCGATGACACACCGACCGGTTATCATTCGATCACCGATGTTAAGCAACGCAAGGTTCAATTGGATGGGTGACCATTGATGATTAGAATGTGCTATTGATTTCAGTGAGAGAAAACATTGTGAGGAACACTGACGTTTTCTTGAAATAGGTACCTAAATAGTCTGTTTTTGTATAGGCATAGTTTAGTGTCGAATAGTCACAGAATATCATAATGCTTAAGTTAATGGTGAATACTTACACTGAATATACTGGAGCTCGTACATTCGTAGTAGGTTATGTATATAGGTACAAGTATGGATACTCCCTTAGTCGCCTCCTACGACATGTCCGAAAGATCGGCAGATAGTAAGCATTCTTTTTACGTCCCAGCTAGAATAATGCAATAGAATTTATATTATTCTGTTAAATACCTTTGTTGTGCTTAAAATTTTGCTAATTTTACTATATTCATTTATCTTTGTACAACGCTGTAGCGATAATCAAAGCCAAGAAAGACCTCCATCGTATTTACAAAATTCTTTGAACACTCTATGTTTAGAATTCATCAGATCAGTCAATATCCGATGTAACAGGTAATATTCCATGGCGTCGTGTCGGCTCTATAACCCATATTACCTGCAACTTGGACATAAGCACGCGAATAGTCAAATAAGCACAATAGTCAAATGCGCAATAGTCAAATAAGCACAATAACCGAATGCAAAAGCAATTAAGGGCCTAATTACACAAAATACAAACTCCATTTGCAATCACGTCAACACTTGTACAAGAGATTTGCCGCCAATTTTCGCCACGGGGTTGCCAGTAATGAATATTCTCCCTCGGCGCAAGCAAAGAGGTCTCGACGCACATGTCGTGATTTGATCGAACCTCTTTGGATGGTTCTGCTGGTTGCTTATGGGTCGATACTGTATTTTTGTACAACGTAATTTTGTGCATCTTTCAAGGAAATGATTGAATTGAATGAATTTTTCTTAATAAATTATTATTATAAAACTGAATACAATAAATGTATCTCTTATGGGAATCCGTAGGGGCAGGTCCGATAAGACATGATACTCAGATAGACGCCACATTGAAAAAGAGTGACGTTAGAAGAACTTATAACCGCATATGAGGAGGACGTGTATGAGTGTCAATGATGCGAAAGTGGTTTGTCGGAATCGGGACATATGGAGATCCGCAATCTTCTATTCCATTTTCATTACCATGATTAAATGTTTCAAGATGGTCAAAGCCAGTAATGCATACCATTTCTACTCACACCAATTAACCTTCTTTCGCTTTTCAGGGGTCCAAGTCTACTAAGGCAATCTTAGTTCAATATTACTTCAATAACAGTATGCACTAATGGCAAAAGAGACTAATTTCGCCATTTTGGTGAAACTGTTGTAGTTTTTTCTGAATTTTGACACCTTTGCATACCCACTACGAACTTCACATCATTACTGAAGTGATTTTGAAATTCGATTATGCTATAAACTGGATGAGGGCCATGAATGATCGTGTTTTGTGGCGTACCCTTGGGGAGGCCTACGTTCAGCAAAGGACTAGTATAGGCTGATTGATAATAATAAACGCACAAGTAGACTTGAGCCCCTGATCTTTACACTCCGTACACCCGCCTTGAGAAGAATGTCTTCAATGTAATCCGTATTATGTTCTACGCGGCCTACCCCGTCCCACTAAACCTTCCACTTTGACTTTATAAGTTCGTTAATAATCCTTCCGTAATAAATTTATTACATGCTATCAAACATATTCCTATACCATTTAGCTATAAGTCAAATAATCCCATACCCTTTTGCCCCGTAACAAACCGTCCTAACTTAAGTACTCGGTATGAATTTCACGCTCGTTCGGCAGGGGTGCGCCGCGGAGTTTGTTTTGCCACCCCAGCGGTATTTTATTACTTGCTAATAGTAATTTGATATTCACTCAATGGCCAGTTCGCTTTTTTGTGGCCACATTTGGCATAATAGCTGAACGAGTGGCCTACTCGAAATAACAAACGAATTATTGTGTTTTGTTTTTGCATAAAATACAATCGCTTGTGTCACGTTATATACATACATTACATACATATTCATTCACCTCCCTTAATCCCTTTCGTATTGCACAGATACTCGAAGACATAAAGAGTCTTTGGTCACTTATAGTCCTAATAATGGGGTTGTGATGTCCTATGGAACATCGATGACCGATTGCTAGCCTATCGCCTATTAGATTTCATATACCCGTGAAAGGTGTAAGGACATGATGTATGTATGTATCGTTTATCAAAACTAAAATATGATTGTTATATCGGCATATCTTAAACATGACTTAAGGGTCTAGAAATGTGGAATATTATATTGAATAGTCGATATATTCTATTCCAAAAGAATTACTATTATGATAGTAAAGTGAACTAAGACTAAACAAACACTTTCGCGAACATTAACTTTTGCGGGGTGTCAGAGGTTCGCATTTGCGGAGGTAATTAGGTATATAAGATTTTTGTTTGTTTCTTATAATATCATCTCGCTCACTTATTGCAAAACTCTCGGCGCTGTGTTCGCATCCATACGCAATATTACTGACATGTTGAGAGTCTACCATGCAATACTTTATGTTCTACGTACATATACGTCTTTTAATCCCTTTCGGGGTGGACAGAACCTCAAAAAAACAATATTATAACTATTATAATTAAAAAACAATATCACAGGTCACTTTTTAGTATTAATATTGGAATTGCAGACACGGAATATCAAGGCATAGACAGGTTTCCTCATTATGTTTTCCTAAACCGTTAGCGACTGTAAATACTATACGTAAATGAAAAACGCATTTTTACATTTCATTCATTGACACATGTCAAAGGCAGGATTCGAACCTAGGACTTCTCTCATAAGAAGTCACAGGTCTTACCAACTTGGCTATAGCAGCTATATTAAATAAATTAATACAAAGAGGAAAAGTTATAATAAAAAGATGACCAGGACACAAAAACAACGAAACATGTGGAAACAATTAAATGAAAATACGTCTCATTATCATGTGAATTAATTACAAATAAATATTGATTAAATAAATGCATTTCTATCTAAAAAACAAAAAAAAGTATAATATTGTTCTAGGAATTGAATGGCGATAAAATTACAACTTGTAACATTGAGTATTCGTTATTTGAACAAACTATTTCTTTTCGAATTTAAAATTTAATAAACGGTGTAAGTAGGTACCTATTATTACACAATTGACTAGGAACTTAAGATTTGTCGAGCTTGTAGTTGTGCTAAAGGTAGTCAAGGAGATATTTTGTCTCCGATATTCTGTCGAAGTCATCAAAATATCAGGAATCCCACACCTACTTGAATTGTAATACAGTCCCAACTACGGTCTCAACCCATACCGAACCTTGAATATGCGTTCTTTACGTATTTTTATTAATATTACGATATTATTGATGTGAATCACATTATTTAATCATATAATATCAATTATATATTATTATATTACTTATTATAATATAATTTATATAATATATAACTTTAATTTAAATAATTTGTCTTGGGAACCCTACCGCCCTCTGACAGTGATGATTATAAAGATATTTTCTATGTTTTTCAATTTTTATACACATTTATTTTTCATACATTTTTCTATTTTAGGATTAAAGCTTTAATTTCTTGCTTTATTGTATATAATATAATAGTATTATTTAATTATTTAAGTTTATTTTCACTTTACTGTTATTTTTACTGACAGTACAGTCAGTACTTGTGCTAGAATGCATGAGTCGGTGCTCTAGACTGTCAGTCATTTTGCATCCGTCAGTACTCAATATTTTCTTTTCGCTACTTTGGTTAGTTTTAAATTTGTAATATCTTTGATTTTGCAATTAAATTGCCTATAAAATACAAAGTATAGATTAGCCGGCTTGTCTATAAAGTCATAAAACACTAACTATGATAATGATGTGAATTGCGTCATTTCTTAGTCATAATAATTGTTTGCGATGTGATGAAAAGTCAATATTTCCATCGGGTCTAGTTTCCTTAGTTATTCACTTCCTGTATAAAAGTTTTGCTGTGTGAAACATTAGTATTTCGATTTAACAAAGCTTCTATTGTTAATATAATTGAAAATGCCACCCAATAAAAGCATCGGAATTATGATCACTGCCGGTGTTTGTACATTCGGGTAAGTGAATTGTTTATTATACAAAACTTTGAATTAAGTTTAAGTTTCTTGAAAATATATACTCATATAATAATATAATGTAATAGGAATTGTATTAAATGACACTTTTCGTTTAGAACTATTTTTCTTAGACTACAAATGAAAAGCCCACTACACAATTCTTAGAAATCCATGGTTTTTACAGGATCTTATAGAAGTGCTCAAACCTTTAAAAATGGGTTTTTGGAAAGTGTAAGTATGTTTGTTACCCTGTGTTGATGCATGTTAGTGTTTTGAGATACCTAAGCATGTATGAACAGGCAGGAATATGTTGAATTTGTTCAAACAATAAATGATACATTGAAGTATTTTTTATTTACTTTCATTTATATACAGGTCAATATCTGAATTTGAATATTAAAATTAAATAGTATAGGTATGTGTGTAGTTATGCAGAAAATGTCTCTTAGTAGTTCTATCATGTAGTGATTAAATCCAAACAGTTATTTGCAATTTCATTTTGTTTTACATATGTAACTATTTCCCATTTGTAATTCAAATAGTACAATTGTAATTAGAATACAACACCAATGCGACAGTGCAGTTACCAAGTCTTAAATAACATGTAATATCCTTAATGTGTTAGTGACAAAATCATTAAACAAAAAAGACAAGTGCGTTCACGACCATTAATCCTTGAAGGATAGTCAGAGGTTCAGGTGTCCATCTCGACAATTGCAAAGGTAGTAATTCTATGGCCTCCTTGAAACCTAAATGTTGACCAGATAGTCAGTACTTTATTATAACAAATAACATAAACAGTCACTTTAGTGACAAATAAATTCCCTACTAAACCATCATGCTTGTTTCCCTGTAGAGGGATAGGCAGAGATCACGGATATCTATCTGCCCAGATCCAGACATACCACTTTTGCTTCATTGACACGCATACACCTTATATACACACACTCAGTGGTTATATGAACCCTTTTTATACATATAGTATTTTGACGTGGCTCAGTTGTTTGGAGCTTGATTCTGTATCAGTGGGTACAGGGTTGCATTTCCATGTACATTTTCATAATAAAAATACATTTATGAAATGCTTATGGTAAGAAACCTATTTGTACCCTGAACAGGTAATAGTTAGTGCTTGTAACTGTTGACATGGCTTTGTCTATATATATGTATAGTATAGTCATATATTGTATAGTTAGTTGTGGATTATTTTGGCATATGAATACATTAAGTAAGCTTGTAAGAGCCTAAGTACTAGTCTGCGATGTAATAAGAAAGCTTCACGTATATTGATTTTTTTATACCTTTATCAATGGAGTTGAATAGGGATGTGTTGTCAATTGAATCCATTTTGGAACACTTACGATTTGTATTCATTTTATATACTATATGAGACTGGGTCTTAGCAAGATAAATTAAATAAAGATATAGATACCTTTATATATCTCTATGTTTGACTATGACATTCTTCCTGTGACTACAGTCTATGCAACTATTGAAATGTATTTTAATTTAATGTATCGTGATAAAACCCTGGTCTTATATAGTAAATATAATAAAGACATTGTTTTAACGTTCTATATATTCTCAATAGAATTAAAGGATGTAAATGTCTTTTGATAGATATAGTGTTTTAGCTGAGATTGTGTGATTTTTTTATCATTTATAAGTTGTCTGCCTAAATAAACAATTTTATTTTGAATTATCAATTTATAATTAGTATTTGTATGCTCTAGTCTGCATGATGGAATGTCTTTTGCTGATGCTCCAGAGCCATGTTTAACAGCATAGGGGATATAGGTGGTTGATGAGATGTAGGATTTTCTGCAAAATTGGAATAAAGTCAAAGTCAAATGTTTTTATTCAACATAATTACAAGTACAGTACATTCATTGAAAGTCTAAACATTTGCCTGACACTGAATTAGCATTGAAATTCTACTGTTGGTTTGGAAGCCCTGGCTCGGTGAAGAACCAACAAGAAACTCCGGCTTTCAGGAGTTTTTGCCCAGTGCCAGTTACAAAAACAAATTATACAGAAACATAATTATCTTTGCACATATTTTCTTGCATGAATACTGCTCTAAATATGATATTAAAACAACTGGTGATAAAAGAGAAATATAGATTATATCGGTAGTTCCCATTTGTTCTATGGAACTGTGACGTAATATAACTGTCGCCACTTTTTCTTCCCTTTAGTTCTATGATAGGACTATTGGAAATAAAAATAGCCCAATAGTTCTATAGGACAACAATAGAACAGTAAAAGTTTATTTTAGTAATTGTTCTATGGCGAATTTGCAAATGCAAATGCAACCTCTTTGATACTCATACTTGTAACTCTTTATATCTCGAGTGTTTTATCGTAATTATTGTCTTTGTACTTGAAAAGTATTTACAAAAACTTGTCATAATTGTTCTATATAACTATTGGGCCATTTTTATTTCCAATAGTCCTATCATAGAACTAAAGGGAAGAAAAAGTGGTGACAGTTATATTACGTCATAGTACTATAGAAAAAATGGGAACCACCGGATTATATTACCAATGGAGGCAGAGTTACAAATAACTGCTTTTTTCTACTTTCCAGTCTGGTCAATCATTACTTATGCTAACCATGTATTTATCTATCTATAACAAGTATACATTTCTTAAACAGACATTGACTAGTACCCTTAAGACTGCATAATTAACAGTTAGCTGAGTTTGCAGAATATCAATTTAGTATGCCCTTCCATATATTTAAAAAGGAGTGTGTCCACTGTTTGCCATTTTGTGTGTACTGTACGCAATTGTAACAAGAACAACTGTATGTAGTTAGAAGCTAACAATTTGTCTACTGGGGACACAGCCTAAGTACTCCTTACCAAGAGGCTAGTTCAATTGGTGTAATAGTATCCTTAATGTCATTATTTGTTAAATACATTTTTTGTTAGAGTAAGTAATCAATTCAATCATCTAAGCATTGAATTGTGCAATTTAGATCTTTTCAGTGGTAGCATTCCAGCAGCAGTACGTATATAGGTACCTATTGTTACTATAAGTTGAGACCTATTATTGGCTTTCAAGGAGTTACTTTGTTATATATTAATATTAAGAAGCTGTTGGTTTCACTAATAAAATAAATTAATATAAATAAATAAATTATTTCAGGGCCTTCATCATAGGCACCACATCAGTGTTATCCCTGCTCTTCATCCAAGTGGCAGTAGTACCCTTACTCTTCATGAACTCTGAATCCTTCCGGAGGACCATTGTGTTTGCTAACTTCAGTAAGTATAGAATGGCCACATTGTTTTAATTCCAAATTAGTGGCGCTGTAGTCAACGGAGACCTGTCAAATGCCAACCGGTCGTTTTCATAATGTAAACAAACATCTATTTGTTAAATAATTTAATTAAACATATGTATTATTAAATTATTTTAAATAAATAATAAATTAAACATACATATTTTTCCTACATTTTTATCATAAACAACGTTGAACTATTGATAAACAAATAGATTATTAGAAACTGATTAGAAATTGATACTTGACAGGTCTCCATTCTCACTAGCGCCCCTAGCGGGATAAAAAAGTGAGGAATGCTGCCATTGACAAATTCCCGTTAACTCCTGCGGGGTAGTCAGGTTCAGGTGTCCATCTTCACAATTGCAAACATAAGACTTGTGTGTGACTAACTATTATATTCAATGTATACATACATATTTCGGGAATGTACAAGAAAAAAGACATTCGTGTTCACGCCCATTAACCCTTGCTGGGTAATCAGAGGTTTAGGTGTCCTTTTGCAATTGCGATGGTAGTAATTCTATTGCCACCTCGAACCCACGTGTTGACCAGATAGTCAGTACTCAATGTGACAGGTTGTAAGCCATGTCGCCATTTACAAGCACTATTACCTGTTCTGGGAACAGGTAGGTTTCCTCACGATTTTTTCCCTCACCATAGCCTGAGATATTTATTTAATATACTATATATAATTAAGATTAACGATATTAATGATTATGTAATATCTGAATACTCAAAAAACGTCATGATTAATAACTAACGGGACTTATTACGTTGCAGCAGCCATGGTCACAGGCAGACTCTAGCCGAAACGGCATAAAAACTTACGCGATAAGTCCGTTTAGTTATTAATCATGAGTATAAATCGCGAATTAACTATTATTTTAAAAGAAAATATGGAAAAAGCTTGATAAAATGATGAATTTTGTTACTTACAGTCAATTGGCCGCGCACAAACTACAATGACCCATCAGAAGTGGGTTTGGAAGGTGCCCGCAACTTCTATCTCAACTACAACTCTCAAAACAACTCACAAGAGGTAAAGTTAGGTGAGTTTCAAACACAACCAACACTGTTGCTGCCACCAACATGTACAGCGCTAAAAGTGCAGTCCCAGTAACTTTTTATAAGGTTTCAGTTTATAAGAACACTAGTGACCCGCTTCGGCTTCGCATGGGTATAAAATATATAGCCTACTCCACTATTTAATGGATGTTATTATACATATAAACCTTCTTCTTGAATCACTCTTTCTATTAAAAAAAAACGAAAAAAGTAGTTTCAAAGATTTTAAGCATACAAAGGGACATAGGGACAGAGAAAGTGACTTTGTTTTATACTATGTAGTGAGACGACAATATTTTACATCTCAAAACTGACGCCACTATGCATTGTCATAGCCATTATACGTTCGCGTGCTTCGAAATGAAAAATATTGTCTTTTGTTCTTATAAATGTAAACCTTATAAAAAGTTACTGCACTTTTAGCGTTGACTGTACATTCACGTCCTTATAACCCTTTCAGGGTGGATAGAAGCTTGGAGACATGAAAACATCTCCTAGGTCACTTATTAGCATGAATATTAGGGTTGTAATGTTATATGGACCATTGGTGATAGGTTGCTAACCTATCGCTCAATAGATTCCATTGATCCCGAGTCCTGTAGTCGCCTCTTACGATGTATCAAGGTTGAACGGCAGCTAGTTTGCATTATTTTATGTCCCAGACTAACATATGTGATTTTTCCATTAAATCTTTACATAAGCCATATGATATTCAGATAGAAGACATATTAGATAAGGGTGATGTTTGAAGTACCTATAACCACCGAGTGTGTATGAGAAAGTGTATGAATAAGGAAATGGGTGTGATTTGTATGTATGTAATCCTTGTGGGGTAGCCAGAGGTTGAGTATCAAAACATTTATCACCCATTCACGGTATCTTAATAGTCTGTGCCTATTGGGGATGTAGAGGCATTCATATTTTTTTAGTAATATGTCATTCGTATATTCCAGGTATATGGCATATAGTACCAAAGTCTTCAGTATCCAATGTAACCACTAATTCCGATCCAGAGGTATCGAAAAAGTTGGTCGAAGATGACCTAGCAACCACTGAGAAGCCCATCATACTGTATTGTCACGGTTGGTAAGCGGTTCTGACTATTACGTGTATGGCGGAGAAATGACTATAAGAATAGGATAGTTATTATATCATCATAAATCATCATCATCAGCCTGTATCAATCCACTGTTGGAGATAGGCCTCCCCCAAATGACGCCACTTCTCCCTGTCAGTGGCCGTTCGTGGCGTTCTAATATTTCAATAAATATTAGATTACATAATAATCTAATATTTATTGAGATATTATTAGATAAAATATTTAAGGTACAATAATATTTATAAACAATAATTGGATTACAACGACGATATTGCATAGAATAATTACATTTCATTCAAATCTTGACTATTATAAATATGTTATTTTATATATTGTTAATAGTCAGGATTTAGTAATTCTATGGGCACCTCGAACCCACGTGTTTGTGATTTTGTATATATTTTGTAAAGAAAAGAAATATTCAGATTAGATAGTACTCAGTAGTTTAATACAGAACTTGTCTGATCATAAGGAGTGGGCGACATACTAATACTTAGGACATTATTACACCAATCAAACTAGCCTTTGGCTAAGTACACTATTCAATGTATATTCAATGAACACTGTATATTATACTGGTATATATTATATAATACTAATAGTAGTAGTATATTATACTAATACGAAAATAAATACAATTATAGTGAACAAATGAGTAACTTTAATGTAACTCAGTTTGATTTCAAAGTTCTGATATGAGGTAGTACGAATTCAATGCATGGTTTACCTCCTATCACTTAAGATAGTGAGAATAGTGTTAAGAGTGGATTTCGAGTGGCTAAAGACAATCGCGATTCTCAGTTGCAGTGGGCACTCAACCTTTGTATACTTCGAAAGGGTATTATGGTTGTGAATACATACGTCTAATAAATACATATATATGTAAAGTCCCGTGCTAGACTGAAACGTAAAAAGAATGCTAAGTAATCGTCATACTTACCGTCATGTAAATAGAATCTAATGGGCGATGGGCTCGCAATCTGTCACCAATGTTCTATTATGACATCGATAACCAATTTTTTAGGCTAAAAAGTGACCTAGGAGATACTAAATCTACGAAGTACTAACCAACCCGAAAGGGATTGAAATATGTGAATCGATATCTATGTATGTTTCAGGTAATTCGTGTTCGCGCAGTGCTAGGCACAGGGTGATATTGTATTCACATTTTCAGAAGATGGACTGTCATACTATAGCGTTCGACTATCGAGGTGAGATAATAGGCTGTTTATCAAAATATTGGTTTATTTATACATACATATATTCACTATCAAGATTGCCACCGTGAATGCGTCTTGCTTCACTCAAACTCTTTAACCTTCTCATTCATTCTCTTCTGTTCTTCACTACGTACACCCGTCTTGAGAAGAATGTCTCCAATTTGATTTGTATAAGTTCTACGCGGCCTACCCCGTGAAACTCCCTTTGGCTTTATACATACGGAATTGTGTTATTTGTGAACGTTGTGGTCCGAAAGAAGATATAACAAAAAAAGAGAAAGGTATGTTAAGGTGATTTGGGCACATGGAGCAGATGGATGAAAGGAGGGTTACAAAGGGAATCTATCGATATATATAATCGATATTTATTATCTTCGCGATTTTGGCAGATTCTTGGCAAAGGTCGCAGGTAGTGGTTGGCTGAAGGTCACGAGTGATTGTGTTTTGTGGCGTACCCTTGGGGAGGCCTACGTTCAGCAGTGGACTGACATAGGCTGATTGATGGCTACCCAAATATATAAATTTCTCATTGCAGGTTACGGCGACTCGACTAATGATGTGCCGTCACAGCAAAAAGTGGTAGAAGATGCTCTAGCGGTGTACGATTGGTTACGAAGCGCAGTGGCCAAGAGAAGTGGGGACGCCCCACCTGTGTTCGTGTGGGGTCACTCGCTAGGTTAGTGGGACGATGGTATTGTTTTAAGAGATGTGATTAGATGTATATGTAAAATTTTGTAATGGTGTGATTGTATTCGTTATTTTGGTGTGTGATTAAATTTTTTGATGATCTATTTGATTTAAAAGTCAATGTTTCCAATCAATGTGATGTATAATTAGTTATTAGTTTCATCATGATTAATAACTAACGGGACTTATCGCGTAAGTGTTTATAGAATAAAGTTACGTTTATTAACCCGACGTCAGTCTGCCGTGACCATGGCTGCTGCAAAGTAGCCGAAACGTCGGGTTAATAAAGGTAACTTTATTATATAAAAACTTACGCGATAAGTCCCGTTAGTTATTAATCATGATTCATGAGTAAAAATCGCGAATCTCTTAAAAGTATAATTTAGTTTTAGTTACCCTGCCAACACAAAAGATGTCGCGTGTAAATGCTCAATCTTTCTTTGCGCTAGATGTCTTTGAAAGGGGCGTGGTTTACCTGCTTAATTTAAAAACTATTTTACAAAATTGTGTATGACTCTCAACCACGAACCAAATATAAAGAGGACTCGGCGTAAGCAGCGGTTCCCGTTACGCGGTGCGGAGTCCAAATGGCGTGTTTTAATTGGTGTGGAGTCTAAAAATGTGTAGTAGAAAGAAGATACCTGATTTGATTGGCCGATGCCGTGTTTTGATTGGTTGTAATATCTCCCCTCCATCCCGCGTACCTCGTTTCACCCCGCGTAATGCCACGCTAGTTTCCATACAAATATTGCGTAAGGCCCACTCCTCTTATTAATTACTCCATGGGGCTAACCAATTACCCCTAGTCCCTTAGTCGCCTCCTAAGACATGCCGGGAAGAACGGCAGCTAGTTAGCATTCTTTTTACGTTCCAAAGTAGCTTGTGAGAAGACTTAATCTTATTATTGGTTCACTCCAATTTGTTTATTCATTTGAATATTTGTTCGTAATTTCTCCATGATTGTTTAATCATGAAGGCTTGGATTAGATTCAGTTTTCTTTTCTTCTCCAGTGAGATCGTTGTTTATGTATTTATGCACCTATATAACTATTTGTTATATATATTTAAATTATACGTACTTTTAGTAGAACCCTTGACAAAAGTCTTAAAAGTACTTAGCAATGTGTAGTATGTGTAAACTCACCTTTAACCATTTAGTTTAGTTAGTTTAATTTTACTCTCGAAACAGTTGTCAGTCTAAGCTTAAGTCCATGTCTTATTCACACTACTCCACATACAAGTTAATTCGACGTAGCTCAGTTGTTTGGGGCTTGACTCTGTATCGAGGGTACAGGGTTCAAATCCCGCTTGAGTATGTACCAATGGAAATGAAGTTTATTGAATTTCTATGTATATTTTCGTAATACATTTACCAAATGCGTCGAATAGTACGGTGAGGGCAAACATCGTGAGGAAACCTACCTGTTCCCCGAACAGGTAATAATCAGTGCTTGTAAATGGAGACATGGCTTACCACCTGTCACATCGAGTACTGACTATCTGGTCAACACGTGGGTTCGGTGGTCAAATTACTACCTTCGCAATTGCGGAGATGGACACCTGAACCTCTGACTACCCCACTAGGGTTAATGTTCGTGAACGTGTTTGTCTTTTTTTGTCCACATATAATATTATAAAGGCTTTAGTAGAATTAATATAATAGTGCTCCATATTTATTCAAAAGCTTTCTGCAAGTGGTGCCAGAAAGACTAAAAATCTGAACAAGGTCGTTTGTAGTGGCTGGGTGAGGGCCACAAGACATCATGGTATCCTTGGGGAGGCCTACGTCCAGCAGTGGACTGCCATAGGCTGATTGATTAATGCATGTCCCATTTTCTAGGTACAGCCATATCGTCGCAAATGATGGCGAAGTTGCCAGAGGATAGGCTGCCCAAAGGTTTGGTATTAGAAGCGCCCTTCAACCGCCTCGTCGACGAAGTGAGATACCATCCCATGGCAATGGTAAGTTTACATAAGTACATATACATTCGACGTAGCTCAGTTGCTTGGGGCTTGGCTCTGTATCAGTGGGTACAGGGTTCAAATCCCGCTTGAGCATGTACCAATGGAAAAGAAGTTTCATGAATTTCTATGTACATTTTCGTAATAAAAACACATTTACGAAATGCATCGAATTATACGGTGAGGGAAAACATAGTCAGGAAACCTACCTGTTCGTCGAGCTAGTGCTTGAAGAGAACCTAGTTAGTGCTTGTAAATGGCGGACCACCTGTCACATTGAGTACTGACTAACACGTGGGTTCGAGGTGTCCATAGAATTTCTAACTTCGCAATTGCGGAGATGGACACCTGAACCTCTGACTACCCCGCAATAGTTAATGGTCATGAATGCTATTGTTTTGTATAAACTTTCACGTCCTTCAATCCCTTTCGGGGTCGACAGAAACTTGGAGACGTGACAACATCTTCGTGGTCATTTTTTAGCATGTATAGTAGGATTTGATGGAATATTGGTGACAGGTTAATATCCTATCACCCAATAGATTCCATATACCCTTAGTCGCCTCCTACGACATGCTGGGAAGAACTGCAGCTAGTTAGCATTCTTTTTATGTCCCTTGCATAGGATGGGTGCGATGAATGTTGTGTATGTACATACTAAAAAATAAAGGCGGATATATCGAAATATATACTCTTCTACTTCCCTGATAGGCAAACTATCGATCGCTATTTTAAATTGGCAATAATCTGTTTTTGCACATTCGCCTATTAACCTTCTCATACATGCTCTTCTGTTCTTCACTACGTACATGCCTTGAGAATGTCTCCAATTTGATCTGTATAAGTTCTACGCGGCTTATTTGAATTGTTGCTCCTATTTGATGTATTTTTTTAAATAAATATATATCAAATTATTTATTTTTATTTTTAAATATATATTTCTACTATTAGAAATTCTTTATCATCGATTTATTTATTTATAATAATACCACAATATTGTGAAATAAATAACAATATCTTCGCGTTTCTTTTATTTCAATACTAGTGACCTGCTCCGGCTTCGCACGGGTATACAATATATAGCCTACTCCACTATTTAATGGATGTTATTATTCATATAAACCTCCTCTTGAATCACTCTATCGATTAAAAAAAACCGCATCAAAATCCGTTGCGTAGTTTCAAAGATTTAAACATACAAAGGGACATAGGGACAGAGAAAGCGACTTTGTTTTATACTATGTAGTGAAGCAATTTATGTCATTACTTAACGTACACCTTATCTCTGTAACCCCCAGTTAGTAAACTGGCTGCCGTATTTCGAGGCGGCGTTCGTGCAACCCTTCGCCACTGCGGAGTACTCGTTCGACAGTGGCCACGCGTTGGCCACGAGAAGCTCACTTCCGGTGCTGCTACTGCACGCGAGAGATGACATGATAGTGGCCTACTATGTCGGCAGGAAGGTAAGTGGAGCTGTATGGGTGTACACACGAATTAAATATAAAGAGGACCCGGTAAAAGGAGCGGTCCCCGTTACGCGTTGCGGAGTACAAATGGCGTGTTTTAATTGGTGCGGAGTCTAAAAATTATATATACCTATGTTATGTCTCATAAAATGCCGTGTTTTGATTGGTTGTAATATCTCCCCTCCATCTCGCGTACCTCGTTTCACCCCGCGTAATGCCACGCTAGTTTCCATACAAATATTGCGTAAGGCCCACTCCTCTTATTAATTACTCCATGGGTGTACAAGACCCGGGAGATGTTGTGTAATATGGTGTAGCTCAGTTGTTTGGGACTTGACTCTGTATCAGTGGGTGTAGGGTTCAAATCTTGCTGGAACATGTAGTCATGTGAGCATGTATGTAGCATGTGTAATGGAATTGAAGTTTATTGTGCATTTTCGCAATATAATACAGTTGTCATTATACTACGGTGAAAGAAAACATCGTAAGAAAACCTACATGTTCCCCGAACAGATAATAGTTAGTGCTTGTAAATGGCGACATGGCTTACCACCTGTCACATATGAGTACTGATTATCTGGTCAACACGTGGGTTCGAGGTGGCCATAGAATTACCTCTCTCTCTCTGATGGTGCCTCTCCGACTAACGAAGGTTGGCAGTCACTTTGGCAAATTCAGTCCGATCCCTGGCGAGATGGAATGATGGATGGTTAAAGAATTACCACCTTCGCAATTTCGGAGATGGAAACCTGAACCTCTGAGTACCGGCGAGCTACTCCGAACTTCCTGCTTAAAGAGACCTAGAAGTAATTATATACCTAAGGGTTTACGATAAAGGAACGTGATGTGTATGTTATTAACGTATATTTTCATCCGAACACAACATTAACTAATGTGAAAACCTTATTTAGCTCTTATGCCTAATATATTCGTATTCAATGATTTTCAGAATTGACAAAACCTTGGTGTCACGATAATAATTCCTAAAAATGTTTACTTTTTTCGCTTTCATATTGCAATTGAGATGTCATATGGCACATTGTTGGCAGGTTGCTAGTCCATAACCTAATAGATTCCCTTTACCCTTGTCCCTTAGTTGCCTCCTTTAACAATGTTGTCACCTAATTTATGATTAATTTACAGCTATACGAAGAGGTATTAGAATCACGTAACGGTGACGCCTCCGCGCTAACGTTCCACTCTTACGACTCTTCGCTGAAATTGGGTCACAAGTGGATCTGTCTGGCGCCGGATCTCGCAGAGGTGGTGAGGTGAGGGGATAGTTATTATTAAGTGTCTTCTGTTTTCCAGTCTGGTCGTTGATGATATGTTATGTCTATCCAATAAAATGCGGTAAGGGAGAACATCGTGAGACAACTTACCTGTTCCTCGGAACAGGTAATAATAATAATAATTGAGAGACTATTCCACCAATTGAACTAGACCCTTGGTAAGTTTATTTAAGAGTTGTGCTAAGGGTACTAGTCAACGTATATTTAAGAAAAATACTTATTATATATAGATAAATACATATATAGCATATATGATCAACAACCAGACTGGCAAGCAGAAGAAAGGCGAGGTTCTTAACTCTGCCTCCACCGGGAATCGAACCCGGGACCTCACGAGTAGCATTCAAGTGTTTAACCGATCGCGCCGCGGAGGTCGTAATAATCAATATTTCGCACAATCGCAACACAATTTCCGCCTGTTATATTGAGAACTGACTATCTGGTCAACACGTGGGTTCGAGGTAGCCATAGAATTACTACCACCGCCATTGCGAAATGAACACTCGAACCTCTGAGTATTCATTCTGTAAGGGTTTATAATCATGAAAGCGTGGCATGTACCAATTAATGAAATTTAAATGTCGCTAACGGTGAGGGATGTCATGTTAGAGCCGGGATTCGAACCTATAGTCTAGCGTGTTAATTGAATAGTGACGTCATAATATTCAGAGGTTATAATGCCAGTTAGTGGACGAGAAGAAAAGTCACGTTGGCAAATAGCAGACTACTCTTATCACGGCAAATTGGTCAAAACATGACTATTTCCATAATTCGAATATATAATATATAGCGACCCGCTCCGGCTTCGCATTTCTGGCTATTTAATGGATGTTATTATACATATAAACCTTCCTCTTGAATCACTCTATCTATTTAAAAAAAATCGCATCAAAATCCGTTGCGTAGTTTCTAAGATTTAAGTATACAAAGGGACATAGGGACAGAGAAAGCGACTTTGTTTTATACCATGTAGTGATTTGATAACTTTTGTTTCAGGAAATTCGTAGAACATAATTCGTCGTGATGGGTGAATGTTTTCATTTGATACAAATCAAGATCTCTTATACATTTGTTTAGTTTGTGCTGTGATCGATCAATATAGTTAGTACAAAGTTTAAAACTGGCTTTTATTACATACATACATATACATTCACGCCCTAGGATCCCTTAAGGAGTGGTCAGAACCTCGGAAATAGTAATATAATATAGTCTTATTCACTTTTAGTTGGGCTAATATATAATATTGGTGATAGTTTGCTAGTCCATCGCCCAATAGATTCCATTGACCATAAGACTAAGGGAAGTCGTCTAAAACATGCCGGGAAGAACGGCAGCTAGTTAGCAGCATTTCTATCCCAGCACGAGTCACTTATATACATATTATCACGTTTCTTTGTCCCTTAGCAATTTAGTCATGACTATGATGTCATTGATTTAGAATTGGTTACAAGTTACTAACCCATCGTTCTTAAATTTCCATTGACCTCTAGTTCCTTAGTCGCCACCTACGACATGCCGGGAAGAAAGGCAGCTAGTTAGCATTCTTTTTACATCTCAGACTAGTACGGGATGTAGAGTTATTTTATAAAATAGTACAGTAAGCTTAGATAAGAGATTCAATGCCATTGGCTTTGACCCTATTATCTAAGTCTGATGCATTATGAAATAAACAAACGTGTCATAAGTAAATATATCTTCGTGAAACTTACACGTGATTTTATAAATGAAGTTATTAATATATTTATGTTTTATTGTGAGTTTGGACTGTAAAATAGTGATTGAAATACAAACGGCGTCTAAAAAAGACGAAATAAAAGTGAAATTTAAAGGAAAGGACCAAATCGTTGTCAGTGACAGGGAAACCACTATTTTTAATCTCACCAAAGAGGTTATGAATAAAGGTTTTCGCGTGGAACTTGGGAAAGAACCAGACGACATTTTCCTAAAAGATCCAACTCCATATTACGATTTGTTTCAAGAATTCCACTGGGAACCCGTATCTAGAGAGATTAGTATAAAGAAATACGAAATTATCGATGTAATTAACGAAGACATTATCCTTAATACTAAATCGTTCACGAACAATAGTACGAAATCTACTAACATAGTTATTGAGGACGACCAAAGAGTTTTCAATACAATTAAGTCGGAGTGGCTTAACGGAGGTTATCCGAGCGACGGAACGCGTTTGACAGTTGTAATTAATTACAGATCTGTCAATGCAACTGTCAAATTGGATAGAAAGTTTAATGAACCGTATTACAATAGTCATAAAGTCGATATTAGTGCGTCGAGGCATGGGTACGCCATTTTCGCTCCGTATACAAAATTGTACACAAGTTTACCACCACCATAGACCACATCCACACGTTGAGGCAAGTTATACAGAAAACTAACGAGTATAACCAGCCACTCTGCCTCGCGTTTGTGGACTATGAGAAAGCCTTTGACTCGGTCGAGACCTGGGCAGTCATGGAATCCTTGCAGCGATCTCAGGTCGACTGGCGATACGTGAGTGTGCTGAGACATATCTATGATTCCGCCATGATGACCGTTCAACTCCAAAGCCACGGCACGAAACCTATCCAGTTGCAGAGAGGTGTCAGACAGGGGGATGTTATGTCCCCGAAACTGTTCTCGAGTGCACTGGAAGATGTTTTCAAAACGTTGGATTGGGTTGAACGGGGAATAAATATAAATGGGGAATACATCTCGCACCTCCGCTTTGCTGACGATATCGTCTTGATGGCAGAGTCGCTGCAGGATCTGGAGGAAATGCTGTCCGAACTAGATGCTGCTTCTCGACGCATCGGACTCGGGATGAATTTAGAAAAAACCAAAATCATGTTTAATGATTTGGTAATCCCGAGACCGGTTGCCCTTGGGGGCACTCCCGTAGAAGTTGTTTCTCAATACACTTATTTAGGCCAAATTATACAGCTTGGCAGAAACAACTTCGAGAAGGAGGCGGACAGAAGAATGCAGCTGGGATGGGCAGCATTTGGAAGGCTAAGGCATGTTCTCACGTCGTCATTACCACAATGCCTGAAAACGAAGGTTTTCAACCAGTGTGTGCTCCCCGTTATGACGTACGGATCTGAGACGTGGACACTCACTGCGGGACTAGCCCACAAATTCAAGGTCGCTCAGCGTGCTATGGAGCGGAAGATGCTCGGGGTTTCTCTGGTAGATCGCATCAGAAATGAGGTGATACGCCAGAGAACTAAAGTTACCGACATTATGAAGAGAATTAGCACGCTGAAGTGGAGTTGGGCTGGTCACGTATGCAGAAGGACTGATGGTCGCTGGAGCAAAAAAGTCCTAGAGTGGAGACCGCGTCTCAGTAAACGTAGTGTGGGGCGCCCCCCGGCAAGGTGGGAAGACGACCTGCGCAGGTTGGCCGGCATCGAATGGATGCGAACGGCCACTGACAGGGAGAAGTGGCGTCATTTGGGGGAGGCCTATGTCCAACAGTGGATTGATACAGGCTGATGATGATGACACAAGTTTAAAAGCTGTGAAAACGATTTTACTTGTAAAAGTAACCTATCAAGCTAAGTTAATAGGGAAATTGATAGGTGATTATGAAGAATTGTATGGAAAATACCATTTTTGGTCGCCAACAGTCGATAGTATTATGAAGGCAGCGAATTTGACTAATAATATATTGACGTATGAACTTTTAGAATTAAGGTATATTTCCGAACCTAAACTAGTAATTGATAAGTTGCCAAAAGGTATTGAAATTGTTAATCCTACTCAATTTCATATAAAACATATACGAAAAAGTTATTCTGTTGTTTTTTTTTTGTAAACCTACCGCTCGATTTTTATAGAGAAAATATACATTTAAAATACTAACTAGCTGCAATTCTTTTCGGCATGTCGTAGAAGATGACTAAGAGACTAGGGGTAAATAGGATCAAATGGGCGATGGGCTAGCAACCTGTCGTCAATGTTCCATATGAAATCACAACCCCAATATTTGCTAAAAAGTGACCTAGGAAATATTAAATCTCCGAGGTTCTGTCAACCCCGAAAGGGATGGAAGGACGTGAATGTATGAATGTAATATATATTTATATACCTTTCGTGGTGGACAGAACCTTTGAGACATGAAAACATATAACCTTGGTCACTTTTAGTATAAATATGTGACGTCATATGAAACAATGTTAGCAGTTTACTAATCTAAATCCATCGCCCAATAGAATCATCTCCCACGACATGCCGGGAAGAACGGCAGCTAGTTAGCATTCTCTTACGTCCCAAATGCCCTATTGTCCTCTTAATGGACATCGTGATACCAGCCCATCGCTTTTGAATCACTTCGTGAGCTTTCGTGAGCAAGTGGCCTTGCTCTGAATTCGGTCGTGATGCTCCCATTAGACCGGTCAAGTTCAGAAACAGGTGTGCGATGGGTTGGCAACCTGTTAACGGTGTGTAGGTGTGATTATATACACATTCATACATACACATCACGCCTGATTCCCTGTAGAGGGCTAGGCACAGATCACGGATCACCATTTGTCCCACTGACAGACCACGTTCGCTTAATTGACACTCATACATCTTCTCAGACACACTCGGCGGTTATAGGTACTCCTAACGTCACCCTTTTTTTAAGACAGAACTTCGGATATATAACCTAGGTCACGTATGAATATTGGGGTTTCGTTATCATAATGGAATGTTGGTGACAGGTTGCTAGTAAATTGTCTAATAGATTCTATTTATACCTAGTCTCTTAGTCGCCTCGTAAACATGTCGGGAAGAACGGCAGCTAGCTAGCATTCTTTTTACGTCCCAGACTAGCACGGGACTAGGTGTAATGATGGTTTTTTTAATTCTAACGTTTTAAATTTTCTTTAATGACTTTTGTGTGGAAATGTTGTATACGAAATTTGCAATAGAAACATAACTTAAATATTGTCATAAAGGCATTTTCACTTATAAAAGGTACGTACTTATTATACCTCCTACAAATGCTGGAAAGAACGGCAGCTAGTTAACACTCTTTTTCCCGACCCTGACTGACAAGACACCAATATCTAGTATTAAATACAATCCCAAATATATAATAAAATATAGTGATACGCGGGCTTCGAATGACCCATACCTAACATGCCTTCGAAATTTCGAAGATGGGCATTCAAGCCTCTGACTACCACGCCATAATAAAAAAGGGAGTGTGTATAAATAAGTCTTGAAGCGTATGTATGTATGTTATGTAAATACAATCCCAAAACATGCCATTACCAAAGAAATATGTTACCGAATTTCTGTCCACCCAGAAAGTAACATACATACATATATATGATTATAAACCTTCTACACTCACCGTTATCCCATCACCTCGCCGAGGTCAGAACCTGTCACTTCGAATAGCCCATTGTTATATAGCACAATATGGGAATTCGTATGGGGCATGACAAATCAATCCATTTTATTACAAATGTCACAGTAACATTTGATATTTCGGCTTTGTACAAACAACCTAGGGACGAAAACACGGGTTCACGACCATTAACCCTTGCGGGGTAGTCAGAGGTTCAGGTTTCCATCTCCGCATTGTGAAGGTAATAATTTTATGGTCATCTTAAACTCTAGTGTTGACCAGATAGACAGTACTCAATGTGACAGGTGGTAAGTTATGTCGCCATTAACAAGCACTATTACCAGTTCGGGAAAACAGGTAAGTTTCGTCACGATGTTTTCCCTCACTGTATAGTATGCATTTTGTAAAAGTATTTTTATTACGAAAATATACATAGAAATTCATTAAACTTCATTTCCATTGGTACATGCTCAAGCGGAATTTATACCTTGTACCCACTGATACAGAGTCAAGCCCCAAACAACTGAGCTACGTCGAATTATCCACGATCATTATATTTTACGGATAATTATACTGAGACAATGGAGATAATACTTTTCAATCGTAGTGAAAGAAGATAGAAAAAGCCGGCATTTTTTTGAGAGATTCGAGATTTTTATTTATTTTACAAGAAATGTATATAATACAAGTATATATACAATACAAAGTATATAATACATACGCAATAAGTCCCGTTTTTAATGTAAAATGACAAAAATAATCTAACCTCTATGATTCCATAAAAAGATAAGTAAAATATGAAAGTTTTTCTATTTATTATTTCATTTTACTTCATCTTTTATTTTTAAATAACACTAAAAAAGTTCAAATATTCTTAACTTTTAACACTATTTAATCCTTGTCCAATAAACCGTATCTTTGTAAAGTTAACAGAAGGTTTGTGAAATGCCTAGTCATCAAATCTTCCTACGACATTATACATTATGTTCTAAGATACAATTTAGATTGTATGTATTCACGCAAGAAGTTTAAATGAACTATACTATATGTCTAACTGTATACTAATTCTTGCATATACAAACACATCATGCCCGTTTCCTTAAAAGGTAGATATTATAATAAAGTCACTGTAATATAATATCCAAAGTATATGGTAGAATTGTTGGGGGTAGGCCACATAGAACATAATATACAATCTAATTGGAGACATTCCTCTCAAAGCGGGTGTAAGTATTGAAGAACAGAGGAGCATGTATGAGAAGGTTAATGGGTGTGAGTGAAGCAAGGAAGATTTGTCAGGATCATTCCAGGGGGCGATTCCAGGGGGCGATTGATAGTCTCTCTCTATACCCTTAGGGACGTAGAGACGTGAATATATCTATGTCACCGTAATCAACAGCACAAGTATAATTTAGGCGGTCACCCATCTATACTTTGCTAATGGCCGCGTCGCTTAACTTTAATGATCGACTGAGGACCGGCGTGGACGATCTTATATGAAACAACAATGATTTGGTTGTCAAAGGTTCACGTAAAACATCGTGAGCAAAACTGCATATCTTTCTAGATATAATAGCCAGTGCCTTTATACGGCGATACGGTTCTCTACCTATCACGTTGGGTGCTGTATATCTAGTGAAACACGGGCTTTGAGTGACCCATACAATGCCTTTGAAATTTCTGAGATGGGCACGTAAGCCTTAGACTACTCCGCCACTATAAAAAAGGGAGTGTGTATGCACAAGTTGTAAAGCGTATGTTTATGTATGTTGTGAATTACAATTATTTCCACTTGGATATTTACAAAATTACCCATTGATATCTATTGACAAAACACAATAAAAATGTATTGATGAATTATCAATATATGTATATATTTTTACGGTTAACCATTTAAACTGTAATCGTGGTTCTGAGTTCGATTCCCGGTGAAGGCAGAGTAAGATTCTACTTTTCAGTAGTTGATTATATATACTATATATGTATCTATAAAAATATAATAAGTATATATAAATAAACGTTGTTTAGTATCTAACAACAGTCTTAAGTAACTTACCAAGGGGCTAGTTCAATTGGTGTAATAGTGTCCTAAATATTATTAATCTACAGCATATCCCACTGGATAAGTAATAGTCATTCTCTGTCAACGGTGAAGCTTACTACCTATTAAGTTCAGTACAATAAAAAAATATTGAAAAAAGATGACGTTAGAAGTACCTATAACCATCGAGTGTCTATGAGGAGGTGTATGATTGTCAATGTAGCGAAAGTTGTTTGTCATCGGCAAAGATGGGAAACCGTGATCTCTCTCTACCCCTCTACAGGGAATCAGAAGTGATGTGTAGGTATGTAAAATAACGTACTTGACTATTAAAAAGTAGCTACTTACATTATATAATGAGGCTTTGAATAATATACATTACATACATATATACATACATATTATTACATATTATTTTCGTTTGTGTTGTATGTACAATTAAAAGACATATATAAAATTACATTTGGTTTTAAGTATAGCTAAACAAATTCGGTGCTGTGTAAATATTAACTTTTTGTTAGATTTAAGTTTTTCTTATGTTTTAATTTGAACATATTTAGTTTTATTTTGTTTGTTAACGCACAGAAACATGTTTTGAATTCAAAATATATAAATCCAGTACTATATTCTAGTTTAAAGACAGAAAAGGTTATGTTTTCTTTAACTTAATATTTTAAGTGGGTTTAGGTGACCACAAACAACAAAAAGAGACATTAAAACGAATGCCTTCGACTTATCAGCAGCAAGTCTTAAAATTTTATATTTCCTAAGGTTTAAACTATATACACTTCTTACTACATACCGTATTAAACATACATTCACGCCCCTTAATCCTTTTCGGGTAACAGAACCTCGGGGATATTTCTCAGGTTACTTTTGGTGAAATTATCGAGGTCGTGAATGCATAAATATAGAATATAGGTGACCGGGACCATGACCAGTTAATAGTCCATCTTCCAATAGATTCCATTTACCCCTAGTCCCTTAGTCACCTCCTACGACATGCCAGCAGGAACGACCCGGAACCCAAGTCTACTAATGCGTTTCAGCAAAACGCAACGCAGTAACGCAGTTCAATATCAGATTACTAGTTGTGTGAAGTTGGTAGTGGATGACCAAAAGTGTCAAATTTCACCATTGATATCAGTGTCAAAATTCGCTTTAAAAATGACGAATTTTGTCACTTTTGCTAATCCACTACCAACTTCACACTGTTACTGATCTGATATTGATCTGTTGTGCAATAAGTATAAGTTAACTTGGGGCCATGTAGTTATTATTTACGGCTAGACCAGTACAGGATATATCTATATTTTTGTACCTTCGTTTCATCTGATATCTATGGTATAGCGTAGTAATAACTAGATACTAACTATTGTTAGTGCTTGTAAATGGCGACATGGCTTACCGCCTGTCACATTAAGTTCTGACTACCTGGTCAACACGTGGGTTTGAGGTGGCCATAGAATTACTACCTTTGCAATAGCGGAGATGGACATCTGAACGTCTGATCCAACGAAACCTGGCACCCAAAAATAGATCTCAATGCAGGCTACTCTAAAAACGTTTTTTTTAATGTTTTCCACTATGTAGTAAGAAAAAAAAATTTTATTAGCTTGCTTGATTTTTGATTATCATAGAAATGGTTAACGAATTGTGTTAGTAAGATGATAAACAAAATAGATTTTTAAAATATCAACAATTAAAACAGTAATTTAAAAAAATATTGTCTTACTAAATAATAGAAAAAAAGATGGTTTTTCGAATATTCCGCATTTAGATCTATCTATAGATTAGAAGTAGTTACCTATAACCACCGAGTGTGTATGAGAAGTAGTTAAGAGTGTCAATGAAGCGTAAGTAATCTCTCAGGATCGAGACAAACGGGATGCGTAATCCCTGCCTATCCCGCTACAGCGAATCAGGCGTGATATGTATGTATGTATGCTATAGGTGACAGGTTATCTATTCCTTTCGCCACATTATATATTATGACGACCTCCGTGGCGTGATCGGCATCTGAACGCTATTCGATTCCCGGCGGAGGCAAAGTTTAGCTCTATGGTTTTACGAGGTCCTATCTTTACAACTCATTGTTTGTAACTCATTATTCTTTATACCCATGTCAAATATACGAAACAGGTAATGGATAGTTATTTTTCAACACGCGATACTAATTTTATGTTCAAAACTCAAGCCTTCCTGCGACCACGGCCTATGCAACTGGGTCGAAACGTCGGGTGAAATAAAGGTATCTAAATCTTTATTTAATCTTATCGTGATACGACCCGGTCTCATCACTACATAGTATAAAACAAAGTCGCTTTCTCTGTCCCTATGTCCCTTTGTATTCTTAAATCTTTGAAACTACGCAACGGATTTTAATGCGGTTTTATTTAATAGATAGAGTGTTTCAAGAGGAAGGTTTATATGTATAATAACATCCATTAAATAGTGGAGTAGGCTATATATTTTATACCCGTGCGAAGCCGCAGCGGGTCGCTAGTATAGATATAAATATAATGGATGTAAATGACACAAAAGAGATTTGTCCGGATCGTTCAAGATGGTTATTAATAGTCTCTGCCTATCCCCTTAGGAAAGTAGAGGTGTAAATATATACACCATTTCATGTTTGTAACTTCCATTAACTCTTAGTCAGCATCTACGGTAAGAACGGCAGCTAGTTACCATATCACACGTTCACGACCATAAACCCTTGCGGGGTAGTCAGAGGTTCAGGTGTCCATCTCCGCAATTGCGAAGGTAGTAATTCTATGACTACCTCGAACCCACGTGTTGACCAAGGCAGTACTCAATATGACAGGTGGTAAGCCATGTCGCCATTTACAAGCACTAACTATTACCTGTTCAGGGAACAAGTAGGTTTCCTCACGATGTTTTCCCTCACCGTAGTATTCGATTTCGTATTGACGTACCAAACTAAAACCCAAGAACAGGTCCTATCAATGAATGAAATGACAAATAGATACTATTGTTACTAAACTAAGCAAAGCTCAGACACTAAAGTTGTATTAGAACGAACAATACCCAGTTCAAAATTCTTGCTAGTATAAATAGTCGCTTCTTCGAATGCTGTGACATTCCAGTGTCGTCTAACAACGGGTTAACATCTAGTGACTTAGTTGATACTATACAAATTGGTACGTATATAACTATATCTTATATATAAAATAACATTGCGGGGTAGTCAGAGGTTCAAGTTTCTGTCTCCGCAATTGCGAAGGTCATAATTCTATGGCCACCTCGAATCCACGTGTTGACCTGATAGTCAGTACTCAATGTGACAGATGGTAAGCCATGTCGCCATTTACAAGCACTGATTATTTATAAGCAGGTTTCCTCACGATGTTTTCCCTCACCGTAATTTTATATATGTATAGGTAATTATCCTATGCTAGGGACGTAAAAAGAATGCTAACTAGCTGCCATTCCTCCCGGGATATCGTAAGAGACGACTAAGGGACTAAGTTATAACATCGCAACCCGAATATTCATTCAACAGTGACCTAGGAGATATTATATCTCCAAGGTTCTGTCCACTCCGAAAGGGAATAAAGGACGTGAATCATATCATAATATAAAGGTATACATTACTTATGTTTATTACCATTTAAACAATCGTAATTTCAGTGTTTACTACGTTTGCGAAATGTACCAACTACTGTGAGGTAAAACATTATGAGGAAACCTACTTATTCCTTAGAACAGTTAAAAGTTAGTGCTTGAAAATGGTGACACGTTTTACCACCGGGGGCCTAAATCTACTATGCGTTTTAGCACAAACGCAGTTCAATATCCGATCAGTAACAGTGTGAAGTTGGTAGTGGATTAGCAAAAGTCATTTGTCACCATTGATATTAGAAAAACTGCAAAATTATGCTTTACAAAAGGCAAATTTTGTAATTTTGCTAATCCACTACGAACTTCACACTATTGTTGATCTGATATTAAACTGATATTGTGCAAAAAGCATTAGTGGACTTCAGATCTAGACACTTTAAATACTGACTCTCTGATTTACACGTTGGTTCGAAGTGGTCATAGAATTACTACCTTCGCAATTGCGGAGATAGATATGAAAACTTCTGACTATAGTAAGGTTAAAAATGTATAAGATTTTTGTTTTGAATTTTGTTTTATAACTCATGTGTGCTATTTTTTATTCTGTATACGGTGTCGTTGTTTTCCACCTGTCACATTGAAAACTAATAAGGTATAAATACTAATACATACACACCACGCCTGACTCCCTGTAGAGGGGTAGGCAGAGATCACGGATCCCCAATTGTCCCGATCCTGACTGACCACTTTCGCTTCATTGACACTCATACATATTCTTATACACACTCGGCGGTCACCCTTTTTTAATATAGCGTCTATCTGACTGATATATGTCTTATTGGGCCTGCCCCTACGTAACCGTCCTTCCACTTCACTCATATATATCCCTTTTGTCAATCTGCTATCATTCATCCGCATAACAGATCCAAACCATCAAAATAGGTATGAAGTGAATTGTAATAGTAACATAATTAAATATTTTTTTTTAGTGGAGTAGGCTATATATTTTATACCCGTGCGATGCCAGAGCGGGTCGCTAGTTATATTATATTATATTATATTATATTATATTATATTATATTATATTATATTATATTATATTATATTATATTATATTATATTATATTATATTATATTATATTATATTATATTATATTATATTATATTATATTATATTATATTATATTATATAAAGCGGCTGTAGCTCAGTGGGTGAGACCTCGGACTTCGTATGAGAAAGGTCCTAGGTTCGAATCCCGACTCTGGCATGTACCAATGAATGAAATTTAAATATGTGTTTTTCATTTATGTACATAATTTACAGTCGCTAACGGTGAGGGAAAACATCGTGAGGAAACCTGCCTATCCCTCAGGATAGGTAATAGTCAGTGCCTATATACGGCGATAAGGTTCACTACCTATCACGTTGGGTGCTGTCTATCTAGTGAAACGCGGGCTTCGAGTGACCCATACGTAACATGCCTTCGAAAATTTCGGAGATGGGCATTCCAGCCTCTGACTACCCCGCCATAATAAAAATGGGAGTGTGTATTCACAAGTCGTGAAGCGTATGTTATGTATGTTTATATTATATGTCTTTATTTACAACATATTTAAATATGTATATATGTATATATTCCTTAAATATACGTTGATTAGTACCTACCCTTAACACAAGTCTTACATGAACTTACCCAGGGGCTAGTTCAATTGTTGTAATAATGTCCAAATATTATTATTATTCACGTCCTTCAATACCTTTATGGGTGGACAGAACCTTGGAAACGTCAAAACGTCTTCTTAGTCACTTATTAGAACGTATATTAGGGTTTTGATGTCATATGGAATAACGGCGCTAGTTTGCTAGCCTATCGCCCAATAGATTCCATATACCCCTAGTCCTTTAGTTGCCTCCTATGACATGCCGGGAAGAACGGCAGCTAGTTAGCGTTCTTTTTACGTCCCAACTAGCACGCGACGAATATAGACAACCAACTATACATAAATATGTAACATTCAACCTTTACTCCCTTTCGGGGTGGACAGAGGCTTGGTGACATAAAACATCTTTCAATTATCGATCAAACATCCTTGGTCACTTATTAGCATGAATATTGGGGTTGTGATGTTTCATCAACCTGTTCTAAGTTAAAACATAACATACGCTTCACGACTTGTGTATACACACTCCCTTATTTTTATTATGGCGGGGTAGTCAGGGGCTTGAATGCCATCTCCGAAATTTCGAAGGCATGTTAGGTATGGGCCATTCGAAGCCCGCGTATCACTAGATAGACAGCACCCAACGTGATAGGTAGTGAACCGTATCGCCGTATATATAGGCACTGACTATTACCTATCCTGAGGGATAGGCAGGTTTCCTCACGATGTTTTCCCTCATCGTTAAAATAAATATCTTTTGTAGTTGCGTCTCAAACAGTCGTAAATTAGATCGGGTTATGAAATAATTTCGTTCTACGACATATTCAAACCAAGTTACATAAAATTATAATTGTGTTTATTTTTATTACAGATAAGGCAATAGGACAGTGAAACTTAATTATGAAGGTAAGTCAATAAAGTATGTATTTATTTCTCTATTAAATATACGGTATGGTTTACTACCTAAAACGTTGGATACTCATGAGTAATTACTGGGTTTTGAGTGGCTAAAAGGTACAATGCACACTCAACTTTTTGAGGCTATGAATACATAACTTAATTGTCTTTTATGATATGCAGATAGTAAAAACAGCAATCTATTAAAGTGTAAGCTATGGTTTACTTATAATTTACTAGCGACCCGCTCCGGCTTCGCACGGGAAAAAAATATATAGCCTACTCCACTATTTAATGGATGTTATTATACATATAAACCTTCCTCTTGAATCACTCTATCTATTAAAAAACCGCATCAAAAAAAAATCCGTTGCGTAGTTTCAAAGATTTAAGCATACAAAGGGACATAGGGACAGAGAAAGCGACTTTGTTTTATACTATGTAGTGATTTAAGTCATAAATTAGAGTACCTATATCTAATACTATTTTTTTTTCATTTCAGATATTCATCTCATTATGTCTCTTGGTGTCAGTGTACGGAGAACCACCTGTAGGGGTAAGATACATCCGAGATCTATTAAGCGATGGGCTAACTACATGTCACCAATATTTTACATTACTGTCATCACTACTGGCAAAAATAAAATGTAGAGAACATTTTATTATCAAAGAAATACGATTGCCTTTTAACAAGCGATGCATAAGATTTTGCATCTCCTAGGTCTGTCTAATTCAAAAGGGATTGAAGGTCATGAATACATACATAGGACTAAACATACACAAGCATTAAAGATCGGTACACCCTTTCAGGGTTGTCAAAAGTTGAGTATCTACCATCATCTAAACAATATGATGGTCTCGGCAATCTCAAAACACACCTTTTACCTGTTAAATAAGTAAGACTATGTATGTATTTTTATTTCAATTAAATTTCTCCCTTCCAGAGACTATCTGCCTCCCAACCAACAAGGCAGGTCAAACCACGGAACCTTTGGACACCAGCCATCACAATCTTATGGAGCACCTAGCAGATCTTTAGGACTCAGTCAAGAGTACGGTGCTCCACCCAGGCTTAGCCAGAACTATGGCGCTCCAGCCCTTAATCAGTTCACAGCTGGCTTGAGTCAGGAATACGGTACTCCCCAAGACCAGTACGGTCCATCTGGCTTTGCAGGAAAAGGATTGAACCAAGAATACGGGGCTCCATCAGGAAATTCTATAGATGAATACAGCACTGGTTTCGGTCGACCTTCAGACAGTTATGGAGCTCCTCAATTGAGATCTAACCCAGGTCTAGGTGAACAATATGGTCCACCACCATCCCAGTATGGGGCACCATCAAGAACTAGAGGTCAAGGGTATTCTAGACCTTCACAGCAATACGGCGCACCAAACCTAGCGTCCAGAAGTTATAAAACTGCGAAAACGGTGTCTCAATCTTACGGTGCTCCTCGGTACAATAAATTGGGGTCTAGTTACGCTGCTAAAGACGCTGGTTATGCTGGCAAGTCGAACTCCGGTGCTCAGGGTTATTCTTCTGGGTTTTCTGCACCAGCTGCTCAATATGGTGCTCCGGCTAGGTTGACAGATTCCTATGGGGCACCTGCCAAAGGTATGCCGTCAGAGCAATATGGGGCGCCGGAATTCGGAGCGTTTCAAGGATATGCTAATGCCAGGAATTCTCTGGATGATCTGGAAAATAATGTAAGGGTTTGTGTAATTATTATATAGTTAAAAAGGGTTTTATATGAGATGATTTCTTTTCTTAATTGGATATTAGCACATACATACGCTTCACGACTTGTGTAAGCACACTCTCTTAGTTCTTGTGGTGGGGTAGTCATAGGCTTGAGTGCCCATCTCCGAAATTTTGAAGACATGTTAGGTAAGGGCCAATCATAGCCCGCGTTTCACTAGACAGACAGCACCCAACGTGATAGGTAGTGAACCATATCGCTGTATACAGACACTGACTATTACCTAAATAACACCTATCTCCGATATTAATGACATCATTTTCGCTTAGAATAATACGAGTATAAATATGAGTATTATCATATGTGCATCTTCTTTTGACATAATAAACCTTTATCTAAGAACTGTCTCAAAATTGCGTTATCCATCAAATAATTCTAGGTCGGAGATCTTGAATCCCCATTTTTCCAAATCTTGACTAACCACTTTCACTTCATCGACACTCAAACACCTCATACAAACTCGGCCGTTATAGGTATTTCTAACGGCACTCTTTTTATTATAGCGTTTTTCCGACTGACATATGTATGTCCTATTGGGCCGGCCCTTACATAACCGCCCTTCCATTTCACCCATAAATGGAATATCTATTATATTTTTCTATCTTCTACTTATAACTTTTTCAGTGTGCCATCTATACATATTATAACTATGTATATTCTATATAGTATAATGTAATGCCTTTTTCCAGGAACCAGCCAATTACGACTTTGCCTACAAAGTGAATGACTACGAAAGCGGTAGTGACTTCGGCCACTCCGAGTCCCGCCAGGACAACAGGGCTGAGGGGTCCTATTTCGTAGTACTGCCGGATGGAACTAAGCAGGTACCTATAGTTTATACTACTAATCGATTGCTAGTTAAACTATCAAACATGTATATTCATGTCCTTTAATCCCTTTCGGGTTGGACCACATCGGAGATTTAATATCTCCTACATCACTCATCAATGATTTTTGGTGCTGTGATGTTACATAGACCATTGGTAACAGTTTGCTAGCACATCCCCTAATAGAATCAATTGACCACTAGTCCCTTAGTCGCCTCCTACGACATGCCAAGAACGGAAGCTAGTTACCATCCTTTTTTAATCCCAGTCTAGTACGTCACACTTTGACTCCTTAACATATGTTTCTTTATTCACAGGTAGTAGAATACGAAGCTGACGAGCGGGGGTTCAAACCCAGGATCTCTGTAGAACCAGTGGGAGGATACGACGACAATGCTCAAGACATTAGTGGCAGGACCGGAGTGGCCCAAGGACCATACTAAACCCTTTTTACACCGGCCCTTAAAGTAGCAAAACTCTAAGAGAATAGACGTTAATATGTATGGGATTTATTTACTTAAAATCATTGTGTTATACGTAAATAGGGTAGGGTAGGGTAGGGTGTATAAATCTTATATTGAGGGCTTTGAGTGGCTCATACTATCATATAATATAACATTACAACCCCAATATTCATGCTAAAAAGTGACCTAGGAGATATTATATCTTTAAGGTTCCACCTCGAAAGGGATTTAAGGACATTAATGTATATGTATGTGAGTGGCTCATACCTAACATAGATACAACCTTATATATAGCCAGTGCCTGTATACGGCGATACGGTTCACTACCTATCACGTTGGGTGCTGTCTATCTAGTGAAACGCGGGCTTTGAGTGGCGCATACCTAACATGCCTTCGAAATTTAAATGGGCACTCAAGCTTTTGGCTACACAATAAAAAGGGAGTGTAGTTCTAAGAGATTCGCGACTTATACTCATAATTTTATATAATAAAGGTAACTTTATTATATAAAAACTTACGCGCTTAAGTCCGGTTAGTTATTAATCAAAAGGGAGTGTGTATACACAAGTCGTGACGCGTATGTTATGTTAAATCTTATAATTAAATTCAGAATTGGTTGTCTGTTTTGGCGTACAAATAGTAAGCTATGTCACATGATTTTTCTTAAAGAATCACATACATTTTGATTTCTGTTCTCTTAGCGTTTTGCCATTAATCTACGTATTAGTCATGGATATATAATTATAAAAAACTTTTTGGCAAATGTGGTGTTGGTACTTTGACTCCAATATGACCCAAAACAGCGTAACATTTATACTTGAACCATTTAATGTTTTTTATTGGAGTGTTTTCTTAATAGAATTTCCTTGGGATATTGTAGAAAAGTGTGGTATTCATTTTTGTACTTAGAACAGTGTACTGAAGCATACTTTAAGTAAATGAGAAATTTGTGTAAGTTAAATTCTTTGATGAAATGAGATTTTGGTTATTATAACGTAATATAAAATATGTACATGTTGAAGTGAAGTCAAAAGTCAAGGTACAAATAATAATTGCTTAAATAATTAATTACTTTTTTCAATATCTTATAGTGTGTCAATTTCTTCTTATTTACAATGTGTTCATGTAACATAAGTCTTTATAGATGCCATAAAAGGATTTGTAAAACACGAAAGATTTTCTTTCATAATAAAATTCTTAAACAATTTTAATAAAAGTGTAAATAAAAAAACTATGTGAAAACAAATGGTAAGGCAAAGCAAAATGGTCAATGTGTATGTATGTAATACTCAATTAGTTTTAAGTATCAAGCAAATGTATAAAAATGTAAAAAAAACTGTATGAATACTCTTTAGATATTAAGTTTTATAAATGCAATGCTTTAATACAATTATTTTCTTATTGTACAGAGATAATAAATAATGTTTTTTATTCATACTATCTTTTTATTTAAATAAATCAACATTTACCTGTCATATCTCCTAAACACGTGGATATAATTACCGCCTCCGCAATCGCGGAGATGGACATACAAACCTGATTATTCCGCAAGGGTAAAATGGTCGTGACAATGTTGGGTTTTTAAATCGTTCAATATGACTTCAGTAATAGTGTGAATTTGGTAGTAGATTAGTAAATATGGCAAATTTCTTCATTGATGACAAAAAAGTGTAATTTTTTTCAATAAGACTTCACACGGTTATTGAAGTGATATTGAATTGATATTTTGCAAAAAACTTTAGTGTACTTGGGACCCCATTATAACAGTTATATTACCAAAGAGATAACAAGTTTTCTTTTTTTATACATATTTTTATTTTTTATTGTAAGTTTTTATACATATTTACGACATGTACGAACAACAGTGATGGAATACATCGTGAGGAAATCTATACATTACGCGAAACAGGCAATAGTAAGCAGATGAATGAATCAAAACGATCAATTTTACTATCTAACATATGTAGTTAGACGTTGATTTACTGCGGAGTGATTCTATGGTTTCTTCAAACAAGTGTTACCCAGATAGTCAATATTTAATGTGAGAGGCTTAAGCCTCTGACTACCCCGCCACAATAAAACAGAAGTATGTATACACACGCTGTGTAGCATATGTTATGAGTAAAGTACATAAATACGTATATCCACGCCTATACGTCCCCAACGGGATAGGCAGAGACTATCGATGGCCACCTGGAACAGTCCTGACAAATCTCTCTTGTTTCACTTACATATTAACCTTCTCATACATGCTCTTCTGTTCTTCACAATACGTACACCCGTCTTGAAAAGATTGTCTGCAATTTTATTTTTTAAACACATTATTATCTTTCGTCTATTAAAAATATGCATTCACGACAGTAACACCCTTTTGAAGTAGTCAGAGTTTGAGTGCCCAGTATAAAGATGAGCATTATTTTGGGCATAGGTCAATAGACAGTTTATGTGAATGGCTGTAATAAAAATACATTTACGAAATGCGTGCATTTACGGTGAGGGAAAACATCGTGAGGAAACCTACCTGTTCGTCGAACAGGTAATAGTTTGTGTTTGTAAATGGCGACATGGCTTACCACCTGTCACATTGAGTGCTGACTATCTGGTTAACACGTGGGTTCGAGGTGGCCATAGAATTACTACCTTCCCAATTGTGGAGATGGACACCTGAACCTCTGACTACCCCGCAAGGGTCAATGGTCATGAACGCGTTTGTTTTTTTGAATGGCTGTAGACCTACTATTTGTCACACTAGGTACCTACAGCTATCTATGAAAAAAACTTGTTAATTTTGCCAAAGACAATTTCAATAACGATGTTTTCCAAGGCTCTAACTACCCTAAATGGAGTTTATCCTTATACATATATATTCACGTCCCTTAAGGCCTTTCGGGTGGACACATAATCGGAGTTATTATATCTCTTCGTTCGCTTAGCAAAACCGTCAGTTTCTTGATTGCATCTGTATAGAATATTGGCGACAGATTGCTATCAATAACAGATTTATACAGTCAACGTGGAAGGTAGAGTTGGACGGAGTAGGCCGCGTAGAACTTATACAGATCAAATTGGAGACATTCTTCTCAAGGCGGGTGTACGTAATGAAGAACAGAAGAGCATGTATGAGAAGGTTAATGAGTATTAGTGAGGAACTACCTAACGAGGTAGAGGCGTGAATATATGAATGTAAGCTAGCCTATCTTCCAATAGTTTATTTTATTAGGTACTTGTACTTATCTCCTGAGATATACCGTGAAGAATGACTGTTAGTATATTTGTTACGTCTCTTAGACTTCTACAACATGCCAGGATAAAGACAGCTAGTTAGTTTTTTTTGGTTCCAGACTAGCATTGGACGAATAAATGCAACAATCAGATTCTTAACATGCATTTATAACACACAATAAATGCAGCGATCGAAGTACGAACCATTGACATTAACGAGCCAAAATTAGTACTTGATTGAACTACATAAAGTAAAACCTTGGGCACACATATAAGAATACTATACCTTGAGTAAATACTCATTAATACCCACAAAGTATTAATACCTACAAATTGTCATGACACGAAAACCGTATGTTTTTGGCTGAATGAATACGTGACAGGATCTCACGTTATCTAGGGTTCAGTAAATAAAAAAAAAAGTGTAAACACATGTCGTGAAGTAAGTGATAAGAAATGACGTAAGAAATGGACTTCGGAATAGTCAGTGTCTGTACGGGATGACATGGAATATCTTCTGTAAATTAAGACGATAAAAAATCACTCCGTAATTGTAGAAGATAGTTGGTATTCTGACTACCCCGTAAGGGATAATGGTGGTTAGTCTAAGTAACAGTATAGGTATAAATTAGCTCAGGATTTCTTATCATAGGGCTCAAGGGTATGTAATGATCACAGATCACCATGTTTCCGGATTATCAGAAACCACTTTCGCTTAATTAACGTCCATATTCATTTTTTTACATAGAAGGCGGTTATAGGTGTTTCTAATAATCAATCAATCAGTCTATGTCAGTCCACTGCTGGACGTAGGCCTCCCCAATGGTACGCCACAAAACACGATCACTTGTGGTCCTCAGCCAACCACTACTAGCGACCTTTTTCAGGTCATCGGTCCATCTAGCAGGGGGGCGTCCTACACTGTGTTTACAGAGACGCGGTCGCTATTCGAGAACCGCTCTGACAACGGTCGTAGGTTCTGCGACAGAGGTGGCTATCTTAATACCAATAACAAAACTATCAGAACACCATAAACCATTTCGTGGTAGTCTGAGGTTCGCGTGTCCATCTCCGCAAATGTGGATATTATGATCTATAGTTGCTTCGAATCCACGTGATAACCAGATGATCAGCACTGAATGTGATAGGGGTTATGAAATGTTTCCTCACATTTTTTTTCATCACTGTAGTTGATAAATTGTATTGTTTTTGCAATTTACAAAGAAAATCCCAAAAATTCATTCCATTAAATACAAGTTCAAGATTTGAACCCTGAACCCATTGATTCATAATTAAGACCTCCATAACTGAGCTACACTGAACTTTTATCAATCTGTCCGTAGTTAAATAATACATACATACACATCACGCCTGATTCCTTGTAGAGGGGTAGGCAGAGATCACTGATCCCCATTTGTCTTGATCCTGACAGACCACTTCCGCCTCATTGACATTCATACGTATTCTCATACACTCTTGACGGTTATAAGTACTCCTAACGTCACCTTTTTTCAACATAGCGTCTATCTGACTGTTATATGTCTTACTAATAAGTAGTTAAATAAATACCTACCAATACATACAGAACCACCAATCCAAAAGCAACCCACATAAAAGACATGCCCTCGACGCATCACCTTGTCAACTCTTTGTCTAGCAAATGGCTAGCAATCATTCATCCCTTTTAAACCTGGCTTTGAAAGTATAAAAGATTCGTTTGCAATCGTCACGGATCCATTCAACGGCTGTTTTTTGGTGTTATTACCCGTGTGGTTGGGTTGCGATGAAGGTAATTTATTTCTTTATTTGTATGTATCTGTAGCAAAGTAAACAAGGACTGGTAGTTTTGGGTTTAAATTCCTGGGTCCTGGCTCTGGCATGTACCAATGAATGAAATTTTAAGTTGAGAATTTCTTTTACGTACATAATTTTCAGTCGCTAACGGTGAGGGAAAACATTGCGAGGAAACGTGCCTATCCTTTTTGTTAATTAATAGCCTGTATACGTTGATACGGTTCACTACCTATCATTTTGGGTGATGCATTTGCAATTTCGGAGAAGGGCACTCAAGCGTCTGACTATTTCGCCTCAATAAAAAGTTGTGTGTGTATGTTTCTATGTTATTGGTATCCAAAATCTTCCAATATATATAGTATTCAAATTAGAGGTAAAACGCTAAGAGAATATACGAGTACATCAAAATATACGGGATTCGAAAGATCTCGTGTGTTGTATTTTAAATAACAATATGTTTTTATTTCCAGGCCTTAATTCTACTATCTTGCGTCGTGACTGCGGTGTTAGCTGAGGGACTATCACAAAGGTAATTTAGTGAGTCAGGTTCGCTTGACAAATGGTAAAATACTATGGCCACCTTGAACCACATGTTAACCAGATAGTCAGTACGTAATGTGACAGGTATAACCGTGTCATCATTAACAAGAGCTCATACTTCATGTTAATACCTTTTTCTGAGAATAGATACGTTTCCTGGGTCGATATTTCAATGATGTTTCCCTTCACAACGGTTGATCCATTTATCAATAGCAAATTTATCGAAATTGCGATAATGTACAAAGAAAGTCTGAAAAGTTAATAAAAAAAATAATAAATATTTGGGACACTATTACACCAATTGAACTAGCCCCTCGGTAAGTTCATTTAAGACTTGTGTTAAGGGTACCAGTTAACGTATATTTAAGAAAATATATACATATTATGTATAGATTTTTATTCAACATAAGTACAAGTATATAAACTTACTTGTTAAACTATTTACTAAATTGTTTATAAATAAATTATTATAAAACTATAAATAAAATATTTGAGCCAAATCACTGCCAACAGGGAGAGTGCCCAAGATGCTGGCAGCATTTCCGCGCTGAATGGCCAAACTTATCCTTTGGCCAAAATAAGCCCCAGCCCTTGGGTCCCCGCTGACCTCCTTCAGGCGACCAGACAAATCGTTGAAGAAGATATGTATAGATAAGAATGAAGTTATGTATAGATAAATACATATATAGCATATATAATCAAGAACCAGACTGGAAAGCAGAAGAAAAGCGTAGTTCTTGACTCTGCCTCCACTGGGAATCTTTGGTACCTCACGATAGCGTTCAGGGCCCTTACTCCACTAATTCATATTGGCCACAATATTAGTTCAGTGTCGACATTGTGGCAGTTCAATGGCCGTAATTTGACGCTTTTCGCACTCCACTAACAAATTTTGGCCACTGAAGCGCTATCGAAATACTTCTGCGTCTGACGTGCCTCAATATTAGTTCAATAGCCTTCATTTGGTACTCTACTATTGTTTTGACAGCTTTCTTTGTCTATAGTCAATATCTAATGTACACTCACACACTCAGTTAGTAGTTTTAGTTTCAATTAAAAACATAAAATATTTTTTCAATTACGTTTTTAGTTACGTTTACGTTATAAACTTAAAACTTTTAACTGCTAAATCAATATGCATTAATTGACATTGCTGCATTGTCAGTGCAAACAGTTTTTTAAATTGTTGTAATCCATAGACAATAATTTCTGTACTTTGAGTGGCCACTGAAGTGCCATTGACACGCTATTATGACGCTAGTGTGGCTGTCAAAATATTAGCAGAGTGCCACTTTTACGGGCGAGATGCAGCATTTATCGCTATAGCCTCGCAGTTGAGTGGCTGTCAAAGTTAAAGTTAAAGTTATCAAAGTACAGAAATTATTGTCTATGGATTACAACAATTTAAAAAACTGTTTGCACTGACAATGCAGCAATGTCAATTAATGTATATTGATTTAGCAGTTAAAAGTTTTAAGTTTATAACGTAAACGTAACTAAAAACGTACCTGAAAAAATATTTTATGTTTTTAATTGAAACTAAAACTACTAACTGAGCGTGTGAGTGTACATTAGAAATTGACCATAGACAAAAAAAGCTGTCATAATAATAGTAGAGTACCAAATGAAGGCTATTGAACTAATATTGAGGCACGTTTGATTAGTTGTATTTCGATAGCGCTTCAGTGGCCAAAATTTGTTAGTGGAGTGCGAAAAGTGTCAAATTACGGCCATTGAACTGCCACAATGTCGACACTGAAGTAATATTGTGGCCAATATGAATTAGTGGAGTAAGGGCCCAGACTGGAAAGCAAAGGAAAGCGTAGTTCTTAACTCTGCCTCCACTGGGAATTTTTGGGACCTCACGATTAGCGTTCAGGTGGTTAACCAATCGCGCCACGGAGAGGTCGTCTAATGTATATATGTATTTTTAAGCTAAAATTAACCCAACTGAGTCAGCGTGAAGCCCCCAACAACTAAGCTATAACAAAATTAGCCATTACCTAATATATTAAACCTATTTAAGTATATCACTACATAGTATAAAACAAAGTCGCTTTCTCTGTCCCTATGTCCCTTTGTATGCTTAAATCTTTGAAATTACGCAACGGATTTTGATGAGGTTTTTTTAATAGATAGAGTGATTCAAGAGGAAGGTTTATATATATAATAACATCCATTAAATAGTGGAGTAGGCTATATATATTATACCCGTGCGAAGCCGGAACGGGTCGCTAGATATAATATATAATAGTATTAGTACGTAGACAAGTAAGGCATTTATTTTTGTCATATACAACAAATTAGAATAGCATCTGATTAAATACAGATAGCATTAAAAATTCCAATAATAATCATTGATGTGATAATGATGAAATAGATATTATTTTATTGGACATAGTTGTATTTATTTTTCCATAACACTTTGGAAATTACTTCTAATGACATCTAGTGTATTTTTTTATTAAATTTATAAACGCTATCGCTAGTATATATATGTAACGCGGTCGCTAGTATATATATATAAATATATATATATATATAGATAACTGAAAGCTTATTAACATAATGTATGTTTCAGCTACCTACCTCCATCACCAAATCGAAGCTATTCAAACAGACGATCTTCCAATGATAGGAATTCATTCTCCGGACGAAACCAGAACGGGAATGATTTTGAGAATCGATTTAGCAGGTAATTTGATGAAATATATGATTTATAATTTGTGGCAGGTTTGGCAGGTAATTGTATAATTTTGACGACCTCCGTTGTGCGATTGCACAACCACCTGAACGCTAATCCTGGGTTCGATTGCTGGTGGAGGCAGAGTTAAGAACTATGCTTTTCTTCTGCATTCCAGTCTAGTTGTTGATTGTATCTTATCTCAGTCATAATTAGAGATCTTTGGAACCTCACGGTTAGCGTACAGATGGTTAACGGATCGCGCCACGGAGGTCGTGAAATATATATATGTATTTTTTCACATTAAAATATATACATACTTATGTGTTGGCAGCTCTTCAAACCGGAACGGTTACAACCGTAACCATGGTAACCAATTTAACTCCCGCTTTGATCCAGATGAAAACCAGGGTTATGACGACATAGGGTCATCACTCAACAAGAACGAATACGATAATGGGGTAAGTTTTTTATATAAATGTAGTTAGTTCACGAACCAAATATAAAGAGGACCCGGCGAAAGGAGCGGTCCCCGTTACGCAGTGCGGAGTCCAAATGGCGAGGTTTAATTGGTGCGGAGTCTAAAAATGTGTAGTAGAAAGAAGATACCTGATTTGATTGGCCGATGCCGTGTTTTGATTGGTTGTAATATCTCCCCTCCATCCCGCGTACCTCGTTTCACCCCGCGTAATGCCACGCTAGTTACCATACAAATATTGCGTAAGGCCCACTCCTTTTTGTTAATTACTCAATGAGTTAGTTCATCTGGCACAAGGAAATAGTGCAGGTTATGTTGTAGCAAGTAAAAGATCATACATATGTATGTATCCATGACTGAAATATACTATTGTGGTATTCAGAAGTTGTTTGCCTACTATCAAACGGGCTCTTTAAGATTTGTGACCACTTGAAACCTACTTTTAGTCTAATATGAATATGCAACGTGAAATGATGAGTGTATGAGAAGATGTATGGATGTCAATGAAGCGAAAGTAGTGTGTCAGTCAGGATCGGGACAAATGGGGATCCGTTATCTCTGCCCACCCCTCTACAGGGAATCAGGTGTGGTGTGAATGTATGTATGCAACGTGAAATGTGGTAAGGAAGGATGATAGATTGTGCGATAGGGTATAGAATAGTGTGATACCTGAACGATGTGGTATGATATAAAACGGTTTGGGCACATGGAGCGGATGGATGAAAGGAGGGTTACGAAAGGAATCTATAGAACCAAAGTGGAAGGAAGTGTTGGACGGGGTAGGCCACGTAGAGCTTATACAGATCTAAATGGAGACATTCTTCTCAAAACGGATGTACGCAGCGTGAATAATAGAAGAGCATGTATGAGAATGTTAATGGGTGTGAGTGAAGCAAGAGAGATTTGCCAAGATCTTTCCAGGTGACAATCGATAGTGTCAGCCTATCCCCTTAGGAACGTATAGTGTTAATATATGTAATGTATGCTACGTCATTTTAAGCAAAACTTTCGCAGTCGTCATGGCATTGATATAGAATGTTTAGTTGTAGATTGATGATTGATTTGACGACCTCCGTGGCGCGATCGGTTAGACGCCTGAACGCTAATCGTGAGGTCCCGGGTTCGATTCCCGGTGGAGGTAGAGTTAAGAACTACGCTTTCTTCTGCTTTGGTTGTTGATTATATATACTATATATATGTTTTCATCTATGTATAATATGTATATATTTCTTAAATATACGTTGACTAGTACCCTTTACCACAAGTCTTACATGTACTTACCAAGGGGCTAGTTCAATTGGTGTAATAACGTCCTACAATATTATTATTATAGATTTCATGGACCCCTAGTCCCTTATTCGCTTTTCACATGTCGGGAAGAACGGCAGCTAGTTAGATTCTTTATATAACTTGACACATTGGTCGCAGGCTGGCTACGCAGAGGCTATGAACGGTTACCATGGCAACCACAATAACCCCTACGGTCCTCAGATGAGCAGATTTATGAACAACCGACGATTTGATATGTATGGCGGGAGGCAAAAGGTAAATAGTATTTGTAATATGTATGGGCATGTCGTAGGAGGCGACTAAGGGACTAGAGTCTGGCTAACGAAAGTAGATACTGTATTTTTTTGCAAAATTTTTATATGACAACACTAAAGTGATCCTACCATCGGAGATTTACCCTACAATTGAATTTGGGGTATTTTTTGGAAAATTTTTTGGGGTATTTTGAGTAGAAAGTACTCTAGGGGTCAATGCAATCTGTTGGGCGATAGGCTAGCAATCTGTTACCAAATATGCATGCTAAAAAGTGACCATGGAAATATTATTGTCTCCAAGGTTCTGTCCATCCCGAAATGGATTAAAGGACGTGAATGTATATGTATGTATATGTAAATACTAGTGACCCGCTGCGGCTTCGCACGGGTATAAAATATATAGCCTACTCCACTATTTAATGGATGTTATTATTCATATAAACCATCCTCTTGATTCACTCTATCTATTAAAAGAAACCGAATCAAAATCCGTTGCGTAGTTTCAAAGATTTAAGCATACAAAGGGGCATAGGGACAGAGAAAGCGACTTTGTTTTATACTATGTTGTGGTATGATATTAGGACCACTATTTGTATCACGAGTGACGTTTGAAGAACACTGAATGTGAATGACTAGGTGTGTTCACTAAAAGTAGTTTAACAGGATCGAGGTAAATGGATATTCGCGATCTCTGCATATCGTAGGCCGCGACTAAGAGACTACGCGTAAATGAGATCAATTGGGCGATGGGTTAGCAACCTGTCATCAATGTTCCTTATGAAATCACAACTCTAAACCTATACTAAATCTCCGAGGTAACATGTAGTATGTGTAGTATGTATATAAGTAGATAATATGTATCTATCACTACATGGTATAAAAATAGTCTCTTTCTCTGTCCCTTTGTCCCTTTGTATGCTTAAATCTTTGAAACTACGCAACAGATTTTGATTCGGTTTCTTTTAATAGATAGAGTGAATCAAGTGGAAGGTGTATATGTATAATAACATCCATTAAATAATGGAGTAGGCTATATATTTTATACCCGTGCAAAGCCGGAACGGGTCACTAGTCGACAATATAAAGAAATGAACAAAATATATTTCAGACATTAAACTACGAAGAAGAAAATGACAATTCGGAACAAGATGGCGAAGGCTATCAAGATGGCGGCTACGACAGCCACAATCAAAAGGGTCACCATGGCAACCACAAACGTAACCATGGCAACAAGCGTAATATGTCACAGGATTACTAACGATTCTTGTAATGTTTATTGTTGTAATTATGTTTATATTTAATATGATATGATATGTTTTTATTTATTATGATAGTAGTATTGTTTTTGTATTATATATTACGTGTTTATTATTGTGTTTATGGAACAGTTCTTTTGAAATGGCTGTTGTTGTCTGTATTATATATAAATTTATTATAAACTTTTACCTTTCATTAGATATATTTATTTTATTTCCTATATCAGTAGATATTTTTTGTTCCTTAATTATTTGATACTGAAAATATTGAGTCTTGTTAATTCTATTATTTATTTAATTATTTTATAATATTCATACATTACAGCCATTATCGAAAGGTTTTGAATGTACAAGTTAAACTTTTATCTCAAATATTTTGTTATAACTATCTATATATTATTCAAATTTATATCGAGAATCTATAGGTTACGAAAAGCGTCGAATACTTCGGCGAGGAAACCTACCTGTACCCCGAAAAGCTAATAGTCAGTGGTTGTAAATGGCGACATGGCGACATGGCTTACCTGTCACATTGAGTACTGACTTTGTCAACACGTGGGTTCGAGGTGGCCATAGAATTACTACCTTCGCAATTGCGGAGATGTACACCTGAACCTCTGACTACATCACAAGGGTTAATGATCTTGAACGCGTTTGTCTTTCGTTTTTTTTTCTATAAGTATCTAGATAATGTACTTAGGTACTAAGATTCTTTTCATACTTAAATACTTATAAGATTATTGAAACATGTCTGACTATTTTCATTATAAGTTATATTATGTATTCAATGTTTAATATTTCATACTATTATTTTATGTGTTATTCTATTGTATCTATATAATAATTAAATGTAGGTATGTTTCATAACTGAAATGCCAAAAGTGTTATTTGGTTAAATATACCGACAGTAGTATGTATAATATATAATTTGTATAGAATATGTTAAATAAAATATGTTTGTATTTGTAAATATGTATTATATTATCTTTCAATTAAATCATACCTAGAAAAACATTTTTTCTTCTCAAAGATTTTTTCTTTGAATCCCAAAATCATATACATAAACATTCACTACTATAAATCGCTTTTGAAGGGAACAGAACCTCAGAATAATAAGCAATATCTCCTTGGTTATTTTGCCCAGCTATAAATGTCATAATAACATTGGCAACAGGTTAGCCTATCGCCCAATAGATTCCATATACTTATCCCTTAGTCACCTCCTACGACATGCTGGGAAGAACGGCAGCTAGTTAGAACTCTTTTTACGTCCCAGAATAGTACGGGACTAAAGAAAAAATAATAGCCTTACGTACCTACATTTTATACATACTTTTATATAATACATGGAAAATTCTAACGCATAATTTCCATTACATGATCCGGGATTTGAACCCTGTACCCACTGATACATATTCAAGCCTTAACAACTGTGCTAAACTATTTAACTATAACAATATACGCTTCACGACTTGTGTATACACACTCCCTTTTAATTGTGGCGGTGTAGTCAGAAGCTTGAATGCCCATCTCCCAAATTTCGAAGGCAAGTTAGGTATGGGTCACTCGAAGCCCGCGTTTCACTAGACAGCACCCAACGTGATTGGTTGTGAACTGTATCGCCATATACATGCACTGGCTATTATCCCGAGAGATAGGCAGGTTTCCTTACGATGTTTTCCCTCACCGTTATTTGTTGAATATAAATTATTTATTATGTCAGTTTACATAACAAGAAATGAGGGAAATTATATTTAATAAACATTTTTCTAACTAAGGTAGGTTTTTGTTGTTATTATTCATACCTGTTACCTCATTTGATAAACAAATACAGGTTCCAGGAAAATATAAAACATAACTGAGATTCTGTCTACCTCGAAAGGGATTGAGATACGTGATAGTATATGTATGTTAATGTAAACATCGTGAGGGCACCTGCCTATTTCTTTATATATGGACATATATTGACGTATCTACGTCCATAAGAGAATAGGTAGAAACTATCGATCGCCACCTGGAACGGGTGACAAGTCTCTCTTGCTTCACTCACACCCATTAACCTTCTCATATATGCTTGTGTTCTTCACATTACGTAGTGATAAATGTGTGTTAGTAGGTATCTGTATACGGCGACATGGTTTACCACCTGTCACGTTGGATATTGATTGTAAGGTAAACGAGGGTTTCGAGTTACCAAAAACCATTAAAAAACTTAGTTGATGGTGGGCACTAGATCCTGACTATCCTGTAATGATTATATGGCCGTGAATATATATGTATGTATGTATATGACCATAACATACATACACACATAACGCCGTCTTCCTGTAGAGGGGTAAACTGAGATCACGATTAATAAGTAACGGGACTTATCGCGTAAGTTTTTATATAATAAAGTTACCTTTATTAACCCGACGTTTCGGCTACGTTGCAGCAACTGCAAAAAGTCCCGTTAGTTATTAATCATGAGTATAAATTGCGAATCTCTTAAAACTATAATTGAGATCACAGATTTATCTGTCCTGATCATGAAAAACCACTTTCGCTTCATTGACACTCATACACCTTCTCATATTTACTCGGCGGTTATAGGTACTTCTAACGTCACCCTTTTTCAATATGGCGTCTATATAACTGTCAAATGACTTATTGGGTCCAACCCTATATAACCACCATTCCACCACTCTCAATATTTGAGACACTATTTCACCAATTGAACTAGCCCCTTGGTTAGTAGATTTAGGACATATTGTGTTAAGGAAACTAGCTTATGTTTTAATAATGTAGGTATGACCTAATGTAATGTCCCGAGCTAGTCTGGGACGTAAAAATTATACTAACTAGCTACCGTTCCCAGCATGTCGTAAGAGGCGACTAAGGAACTAGAGGTGTATGGAATCTATTGGGCGATATGTTAGCAACCTGTCACCAATGATCTATGTAACATCACAACCCTAATACTTATGCTAATAAGTGATCTGTTAGATGTTTCCATGTCTCCAAGGTTTTGTCCACTTCAAGGGATTATACATACATACTTACACATCACGCCTGATTCCCTGTAGAGGGGTAGGCATATATCACGGATCCCCATTTATCCCGATCCTGACAGACCACTTTCGCTTCATTGACATTCATACATCGTCTCATACACACTCGGCAGTTATAGTTACACCTAACGTCACCTTTTTCAATGTATATGTATGACCTAATAATTAAATTAATTACGTAAATAATTAGTAAAGTCCTTGAAAAACCAATTAGTGTACGGAAACGTTATGTGCAATTAACTCGTGTTTACCAATCAGAATATTTGCAAATCATATGACCACATCACTAACAAAATATTTTATATTAAACTAATATTATAATTGATATTTGCTAGACCATGACGCTAATATAAAGTGACGTAGAAGTAACTATAACCGCCGAGTGGATAAAAGGTATATGGATGCCTATGAAGCGAAAATGACTGTCTGACTATTGCCTATTTGGATAAATAGGCAAGTATCCTCACTATATTTTTAAATCAATACACACCTCATTGAAAATTTAATGCGGCTACGGTCGTTGTTTGCATATATATCAAAAGACAAACAAACGCGTTCACGACCATTGCGGGGTAGTCAAAGGTTCAGGTGTCCATCTCCGCCATTGCGAAGGTAGTAATTTTATGGCCACCTCGAACCCACGTGTTGATTTGATAGTCAGTACTCAATGTGACAGGTGGTAAACCATGTCGCCATTTACAAGCACTAACTATTACCTGTTCGACGAACAATTAAACAAGAAATAATTATAAAATAATTAATTAAACAAGGGGATTATACGTACATACATACACATCACGCCTGATTCCCTGTAGGGGTGTAGACATAGATCATTGATCCCCATCTGTCCTGATCCTGACAGAGCACTTTCGCTTCATTGACGAGACACCTTCTCATGCACACTAGGCGGTTATAAGTACTTCTAACGTCACCCTTTTTCTATATAGTCAGCTTTTCACCGTATCTTATACCTACTCATCAATATCGTTCAAATGAAAATGTTGTGTGCAGTGAATAATGTTTTTCTTCCTATCTTTGAGTATCCAGTAACCTTATTTAATAACGACAATATTTTGAGATTGTACCATCAATTAAGTAATGTATAAATTAACAACACTATTACACCAATTGAACTAGCCCCTTAGTAAGTATATTTATGATTTGTGCTATAGTTACTTGTCATCATAGACATATTCACGCCTCTACGTCCCCAACAAGATTGGCAGAGACTACCGATTGCTACCTGGAACGATCCTGACAAATCTCTCTTGCTTCACTTACACCCATTAACCTCCTCATATACACTCTTCTGTTCTTCACACTAAATTCGTCTGCCTTAAGAAGAATATCTCCAATTTGATCTGTATAAGTTCTACGCTGCCTACCCCGTCCAACTCTACCTTTTGATTTGGCTCTTTAAATCACTTTCGTAACCCTCCTTTCATCCATTCGCTCCTTGTGCCCAAAACACCTAAACATCTCATACTCATTATAATTAGATACATACATATAATCAACGTCCAGACCAGAAAGCAGAAGAAAAGCATAATTCATAACTGCCTCTACCGGGAATCGAACCCTCACGGTTAGCGTTCAAGTGGGTTTTCGCGCCACGAAACTCAAATACATCGTGCAGTGCTTGCTCTTCTCAAATGTATGTTGTAAAGCGTCTACTACGTTCGCGTATGACAAAACTTATACAAACAACAATTGTGTTATAATATAAATACTGACTGGTACATTAACAGCTCAATTATCTTTTTTCTTTCAGTTCATCGCCGACCGTGGAACAAAGCGGATCTTCGCGATGTATAAGGTAGGATTCTTTTATTATTATATAATCGATAGTTCAATAAGATATATATATATATATTGACGACCTCCGTGGCGCGATTGGTTAAACACCTGAACGCAAATGAGGTTCGAAAGATTACCGGTGGAGGTAGAGTTAGGAACGCTTTTCATTTACTTTTCAGTCTGATTGTTGATCTTTCATTCATTCATTTTCATGACTTGTGTAGTGTATATACTTTTTTGTTGATGATATATACTTTAAATGTATTTATCTCTATATAATAAGTGGTATTTCTTAAATATACGCTGACTAGTACGTTAACACAAGTCTTAAATGGACTTACCAAGGGGCTGGTTCAATTGGTGCAATGGTGTCCAGAATATTATGATTACCTTACCCTTTTGAGGTTGAATAACCACCATAAACTTATATTGTAATTTTATACGAGTAACTTAACAGCCAAATATTATTTATTGTTTTTGAAAAAGGGTGACGTTAGCAGTACGTACCTATAACCGCTAAATGTGTAGAGGTGTATGAGTGTCAATGAAGCGAAAGTGGTCTGTCAGGATCGGGACATATGGGGATCCGTGATCTGCCTACCCCTCTACAGGGAATCAGGCGTGATGTGCAAATGCAAACTTTTGACTTCCTCCTAAGAGAAAATAGTTTTTAAAGAGTTTGTTATTGTTAGATTTGTTTAAGTCATATGGAAGCCTTTTGTTAAGAACAATTAATTTGTTCCTTCCTGTTTACAGAAGAACGTCTAACACAAAATAATACTTGTAACAAGGAAGTATTGTAAAATAAACACACATATATATTCGTGCCTTTAATTCGACGTAGCTCAGTTGTTTGGGGCTTGGCTTTGTATCAGTGGGTACAGGGTACAAATCCCGCTAGAGCATGTACAAATGGAAATTAAGTTTAATGAATTTTTATGTACATTTTCGTGATAAAAACACATTTACGAAATGCATCGACTTATACGGTGAGGGCAAACAACGCGAGAAAAAACCTACCTGTTCGTCGAACAGGTAATAGTTAGTGCTTGTAAATGGCGACATGGCTTACCACCTGTCACATTGAGTACTAACTATCTGGTCAACACGTGGGTTCGAGGTGTCCATAGAATCACTACCTCCGCAATTGCGGAGATGGACAACTTAACCTCTGACTACCACGTAAGTGTTGATGGCCGTGAACGTGTTTGTCTTTGTCTATATTCACGCCTTTACTTCCTTAACGGGATAGGCAGAGATGATTTATCGCCGCCTTGAATGGGTGACAAATCTCTTTCGTCTCAAAACGTTTATTTTACAACTACAAGACACATCAATCAGCCTATGTCAGTCCACTGCTGGACGTACGCCAAAAAACACGATCACTTGGCCCTTGGCCAACCACTACCAGCGACCTTTTTCAGGTCGTCGATCCATCTCGGTACAAGACACATGAAGACATAATATAACTTATATATAACACAGATTTTAATACAAACACACAAGTAGTTCTTGTGTGTGCCATTGTGGTGTACAAAAGGTTCCGTCTCAGCTAGGTGTGTCACGAATCGTGCACAGTCGTAACGCTGATATTATGACCGAACCGCAAAAGGGCAACGCAGTTATACATATATACGCATCACGACTTGTATACATATTATAGTTTTAAGAGATGCGCGATTTATACTCATCATTAATAATTAACGGGACTTATCGCGTAAGTTTTTATATAATAAAATTACCTTTATTAACCCAGACTGAGTCTGCCCGTGACCAAGGCTGCTGCAACGTAGCCGAAACGTCGGGTTAATAAAGGTATCTTCATTATATAAAACTTACGCGATAAGTCCCGTTAGTTATTAATGATGTTTATTTTGCTTCTCCTGTAGAATTTTCTAAATGGCTCTTACTACGTTTCGGTTATTCATCAAAATAAATCATAAAGTAAAGTAAATGTAGAGTAGGTTCAGAAAATTATAAACAATTTTCAAGTGATTCATTCGTTTGATATAAACTTAAGGCAATAATTGTCATTGGCCGTCGAATATGATCTTTCAATTATATAAAATACACACTTCACAAAAAAGGTAAACGCGTTCACGATACCCTTGCGGGGTAGTCAAAGGTTCAGGTTTCATTGTCTGCAATCGCAGAGGTAGTAATTCTATGGCCACCTTGAACTCACGTGTTGACCAGATAGTCAGTACTCAATGTGACAGGTGGTACGCCATGTTGCCATTTACTAGTACTAAATTTTAACTGTTCGAGGAACAGGTAGGTTTCCTCACGATGTTTTCCCTCACCGTCGTATTCGGTGGATTTAGATGCCAGGATAAACGGCAGTTAGCTTTCTTTTTCGTCTCAGACTAGCATTGTTTCAATTCCATCTCAATTACATACACACATACACATCAAGCCTGATTCCCTGTAGAGGGGTAGTCAGAAATCACAGATCCCCATTTTTCACGATCCTGTCAGACCACGTTCGCTTCATTGACACTCATACATCTTCTCAAACACACTCGGCGGTTATAGGTACTCCTAACGTCACCCTTTTTCAATATAGCGTTCACCCTATCTCAATTCAATCAATCAATCAGCCTATGTCAGTCCACTGGACGTAGGCCTCCCCAAGGTTACGCCACAAAACACGATCACTCGTGTCCCTCAGCCAACCACTACCAGCGACCTTTTTCAGGTCATCGGTCCATCTAGCAGGAGGACGTCCTACACTACGTTTACCGAGACGCGGTCGCCATTCGAGAACCGCTTTGCTATCTATCTCAATTACATACATATCTACATACGCTTCACGACTTGTGTATACACACTCCTTTTTTTATTATGGCGGGGTAGTCAGAGGCTTGAATGCCCATCTCCGAAATTTCGAAGGCATGTTAGGTATGGGTCATTCGAAGCCCGCGTGTCACTAGATAGACAGCACCCAACGTGATAGGTAGTGAGCCGTATCGCCGTATATAGGCACTGACTATTACTTATCACGAGGGATAGGCAGGTTTCCACGATGTTTTCCCTCACCGTTAGCGACTGTAAATTATGTACGTAAATAAAAAAAAATTATATTACATTCATTGATACATGCCAGAGTCGGGATTCCAACCTAGGACCTTTCTCATACAAAGTCCAAGGTCTTACCCACTGGGCTACAGCCACTGTTTAATTAACACTGTTGTCGATGGTGACATGGCCTGTAACTATTTAAAAACTGTCATCATAGTTTTAAGACCTAATTTTTAGTTTTGTTTGTGATGTGTTTATTGCCTAATAAAGATATTATTATTATAGTTTTAAGAGATTCGCGATTTATACTCATGATTAATAGCAAACGGGACTTATCACGTATGTTTTTAAATAATAAAGTTACCTTTATTAATTATTATTTATTAATTTATTATTTTATTATATTTTATTAATTTATTTTTATTTTATTAAATTATTATTTTATTGTTATATAATATGTATATTATTATTATTATTAATTCAATTCAATTCAATTTTCAGTTGTTTCTGCTGTGTACCGTTGGACTATGTGTGGGGGAAGGGTCCGGCCCTTACCCCCCGAGCGGTTGGGCCCCTGCCAACCCCTTTTTGGGCGAAGAAAGGTCTGATGTAAGAAGCATTCACTTTTAATAATCACTACATAGTATAAGACAAAGTCGCTTTCTCTGTCCCTATGTCCCTTTGTATGCGTATCTTTGAAACTACACAACGGATTTTGATGCGGTTTTTTTTAATAGATAGAGTGATTCAAGAGGAAGGTTTATATCTATAATAATATCTATTAAATAGTGGAGTAGGCTATATATTTTATATCCGTGCAAAGCCGGAGCGGGTCACTAGTAATAATAATAAAAGCATTTATTCACAGCCACAAAAACATACACAATACAAAACGTTAACAATTAAAACTTACAAACTAAGGGATGTAACTTGTGCATGATATTGTCACAGCAGCAAAAGGGTTCCAACTCAGCTAGGTATGTTGCGTTTGGTGGCAAACGCAACGCTGGTCTTATGTCGGAACCATTGGAGGGCTACGTTTATATTATGAAGGATAGTGAAATAGTGTACAACTTAAATATTCAAAAGAAATTTTGCGTAGTCCCAGACTAACACAGGACTATAATATCTTAATTCCTTTCGGAGTGGACAGAACCTCGGAGACACGATGATATCTTCTAGGTCACTAATTAGCTTGACGATTGGGATTGTGATGTTATTTGGTACATTGGTGACAGTTTCTAGCCCATGGCCCAATTGAACTCTAGTCCATTAGTCGCCTCCTACGACATGCCGGGAAGAACGGCATCTAGTTAGTTTTTACCTCAAAGACGAGCACATGACTACTTACTACTACAGTATCAAGCTACAATTTGTTCTTTTATATTACACTAGCTATCCGCTCCGGCTTCGCTTGGTATTATATATATAGCCTACTCTTCTATTTAATGGATGTTATTTTATACGTATAAACCTTCCTCTTGAATCACTCTATCTATTAAAAAAACCGCATTAAAATCCGTTGCGTGGTTTCAAAGATTTAAGCATACAAAGGGACATAGGGACAGAGAAAGCGACTTTGTTTTATACTATGTATTGATAAACGGTAATTTCGCGTATATTTTACAAACAATGTATTACCCGACGTTTCGGCCATGTTGCAATGGTCATGGTCACGGGTGAATTACAATAAAAGTCGGGTAACAAAGGCAATACTTTGTTTATAAAGTGTACATTTGTCCTGTTTTTCTTATAAAAGAACATTACAGCTCAGTCGTCTATGGTTCGTCAACAAAGTCAGCAGCTCAGTGAAAGTTGAAAATACAAATAATGATTTTCACCTGAATATTTAGTCAATTGTGATGCCAAACTGGCTAAATATGTTTGCTTTGGGATTATATTTTGTTCCTCAACTGGAACGAACTTCGTTTTTCTTCGGTTGTAGCGGCTGGCGGCGTTGGTGTAACCATGGCAACTGATAACAAGTGCAAACGCCATGGCATCAACGTTTGTACTTTAGCCGACATAAGCTTAATGGTGAATGGATTATTAAAGAAACAAAAAAAACATATTACAGCTAGTAACAGAAGTAGTCCCGTTTCTTGTAAAATGAATAATAATCTCTCTAAAATACTATAATATGTTTCCAGAGTATTTCAAAGGCATGGATAAACATAATGGGTTATGAAGCGCCAACTAAAACGACTGCGGAGCAAGCAACGAGTTCTCTGGACCTCAATTTTGGACAAACCTCGAACCCTCGACGACCAGGGTATGATACCAGCCGAACCGACAAACTAAGGGAACTACAGGTATAAAAGAAAGGTCGAACAGGTAATAGTTACGTACGCTCAGACCATTAACCCTTGCGGGTCAGAGGTTCATGTGTCCATCTCCGCAATTGCGAAGGTAGTAATTCTATGGACACCTCGAACCCACGTGTTGACCAGATAGTCAGTACTCAATGTGACAGGTCAGCCATGTCGCCATTTACAAGACTAACTATTACCTGTTCGACGAACAGGTAGGTTTCCTCACGATGTTTTCCCTCACCGTATAATTCGATGCATTTCGTAAATGTGTTTTTATTACGAAAATGTACATAGAAATTAATTAAACTTCATTTCCATGTGTACATTGGTATGAAAGAAAGATTAAAAGAAACAGGTCGTCGAACATGTAATAGTTAGTGCTTGTAAAAGGCGACATGGCTGACCACCTGTCACATTGAGTACTGACTATCTGGTCAACACGTGGGTTTGAGGTGTCCACAGAATTACTACCTTCCCAATTGCGGCGATGGAAACCTGAACCTCTGAACCGCGCAAGGGTTAATGGACGTGAATGCGATTGTTTTTGTTTTGAAAGAAAATCTTATTTAAAAAATTCACTGCTTATATACATTTTGACATAACACTGTTTATACACACTTTGACTCAACAACAATACATACGACCTCCGACAATACGACCTCCGTGGTGCGATCGGTTAGCCGCTTGAACGCTAATCGTAAGGTCCCGGGTTCGATTCCCGGTGGAGGCACAGTTAAGTATTACGCTTTTCTACTGCTCTCCAGTCTGGTCGTTGATTATATATTATGCTATATATTGTCTTTATCTATGTATAATATGTATACGAGTATATTTGTTAAATATACGTTGACTAGTACCCTTAACACAAGTCTTAAATGTACTTACCAAGGGGCTAGTTCAATTGGTGTTATAATGTCCAAATATTATTATTATTATTATAATTGGTAGAGCATTGGCAAAAATGACAAACTCCGCCATTTTTAAGGTGATAGTTGTCACCTTTTCAATCCACTACGAACTTAACACTGTCACTAAAGAATTATTGAACTACGAATTGGGAATCGAACCCGGGACCTCACTATTGGCGTTCCGGTGGCTAATGATCGCACCACGGAGGTCTTCAGTCAACTTCACACTGTGACTGAAGAGATACTTAACTACGATTGTGCTAAACCGCATTAGTAGACTTCTAGTTGCTTCCTACGACATACTGGAACGAACGGTAGCTAGTTTTTTTCTTTTAACATCGCAGCTATCACGGGGTACGTAGTAAATAATTATGATTTTCTTTTTCAGGAATTTGACACTACCACCTTTATACCTCTCGATGAAATAGTAAGTACATTTATGTAAGTCTTATATTCCCTTTCGGGGTGAACAGGACCTTTAAAACATAATAACTCAAGTCTCAGGTGACACCAGCTTTAGTTTTAAGGTCTAATTTGTAAATACGGTGAGGGAAAACATCGTGAGGAAACCTACTAGTTCACCGAACAGGTAATAGTCAGTGCTTGTAAATGGCGACATAGCTTACCACCTGTCACATTGAGTACAGACTATCTGGTCAACACGAGGATTTGAGGTGGCCATAGAATTACGACCTTCGCATTGCGGAGATAGCAATGTGAACCTCTAACTAACCCGCGAGGGTTAATAGTCGTGAATGCGTATGTGTTTGTATTTTGTCTAATTTGTTTTGATTGACAAAAGGAATTAATGTTCGTGTTGTGGAAGGGCGGTTACGTAGGGTTTGGCCTAATAAGACATATAACAGTCAGATAGATGACATATTGAAAAAGGGTGACGTTAAAAGTACATGAAGCGGATGAATGAAAGGAGGGTTACAAAAGGAATCTATAAAGCCAAAGTGGAAGGTAGAGTTGGACAGGGTAGGCCGCGTAGAACTTATACAGATCAAATTAGAGACATTTTTGTCAAGGCGATTGTACGTAGTGTGAAGAACAGAAGAGCATGTAAGAAGGTTAATGGGTGTGAGTGAAGCAAGAGATTATTCAGGATCGTTCCAGGTGGCGATTGAGTTGAGGCGTGAATATATGAATCTATGTATATTAGAAGTACATTTAACCGCCGAGTGTGTATGTTTGGTCAGGATCGGGACAGATATCCGTGATCTCTACCTACCCCTCTACAGGGAAACGGGCGTAATGTGTATGTATGTATGATTTGCATGCCTTAATCCTTAATAAATAATAATGAGAAGATGCACGATTTATGTCACGCCATCTGTTTTTCCAATTTGGCTTTAAAAATAAGCGGAGTAAAATAAGAAGTTAGCACTTACCAAAAAATCAGTATGGGATGGGGTATCTGTACTGTAGTATTATATTATCTGTGCCTTAATTCTACTTACTTTTCAGAGCGGAAACGAGAGATCAGAACTAACAACCACTGATACGACGCCGGTATGTATCAACTTCATACATACACACACACATATCCATTTAAGTCCTATAATCCCTTTCGGGGTGGACTGAACCATGGAGACTTGAAAACAACTTCCTAGTCACGTATTAGCTTGTATATTAAGGTTTTAATGATATGTAATTGTAGACAGGTTGCTAGCCTATCGCCCTATATATGCAATACACCCCTTATTCCTTAGTCGAGTCCTATGACATGCCAGGAAGAATGACAGCTATTCTTTTTATGTCCCAGCTAGCACGGGTCTATTGACTTTCATCTACTCTCATTTATTAATTTGCATAGGGCTTTGATTTCGATAGACAGTATCTATCCCTATAGGGAATAGAGGTGTGAGTATATGTATATATTATATACTTGAAGCACCCAATATGACATACAAAACGACGCTAGCATAAGATCGCTATCTAAAAAATTGGCCAAAAACCTTATCTTCCTTGTTTTTCGGTCCGTTCCAATTGAAGATCCAAATATTATTCCAAAGCGAAAATATTTAGTCAGTTTGGCATCACGATTGACGAAACATTCTACCTAAAATAAATATTTGTATTTTTAACTTTTACTGAGCTGCTGACTTTGTTGACGAACCATAGACGAAGACTTTAATTATAATGTTTTACATTTTATGTAGATATCAATTGTTTCCTCACTATAAATTTTTTAACACATAATAAGTACATTGATTTAACAAGCAAGAAATTAAAATGAAATTTACAAACTTAAAGTTAAAATAATGAAATAAAAAATTAAATAAATATAATAATTTGTCACTGTCATTGGAGCGCAGAGTGCCCAATATGCTGGCAGCGTTCCCCCTCTGAATAGCCAGACTAATCCTCTGGCGGAGGAAGCTACCAGCCCTGCGATCCCCACTGGACTCTTGCAGCCGATGGGCAAGATCCCTCATGACTCTGTGGCGACCTCTAGAGCGCCACACACAGAGAGAAACCTAAGTTGCAATAAGTGAAACATAATTACTACAGATGATGCAACAAGAAATAAAATAATAATTACAAAAATCAATATCCTGGAACGCGCAATTGAAATATTTAACGGCAACAAGATAAATTACAAATTTCCAACTCAAGCTATTAATTAGCCTGGACGAATAGCTGCCCAGGTAGGAAGCTTCCTCTTTTTCTGTAGGACATTCATGTATTATAGTTTAAACTACCACTCTAAGTAATATGAATACTTTATGTTTTCTGAAGATAGGTAGGCTGTCTCACAATATGTATGTGTCTTAGTATCAAGTATGTGTAATCTAAGATATATTTAAATTTCAGACGGCAAGTACTGAGCCAGAAAAAATTATACAAACGGTAAGATAATTTAAATATACATACAGATGCATTCACGTTTCGATTCCTTTCGGGGTGGACAAAACCTCTCAGATATAATAATATTATTGAATCAATATTATATAGACATAAGCGATAGATATATGCTATGTTATGTTTGAGATGTATAAGTCCCGGGGTGAACAAAGAATGCTAACTAGCTGCCGTTCTTCCCAGCATGTCGAAGGATGTGCTAAGGGACTAGGGGTAAATTTAAATTTATTAGGCGATGTGCTAGCAACTCGTCACCAGTATTGCATATACAAATACAAAATACAAAATGTACAAAATTCTTTATTCAGTTTCTAAAACTTAATCTATAACTGTAACAAGTATCAGAGCCCCCGTTTAAGAAGCGTACTTCCTGTGTTAGGGAGCTCCGCTCTTCCATTTTTACATTGCTAAGATTACACAGAACAAACAATACAGCATCAAAATTAAACTATACATTGCATATGTCATCACAACCCCCAACATTTATGCTAAAAAGTGACATAAGAGATATTATTGTATCTCCGGGATTCTGATCCCCGAAAGTTTAATTGGTTTTATTTGATTTTTTAAGATTAACTAATTTTAATGTCAATTTTTCATGTGGAAATGTTTGTTTTTTACTTTCAATAAGTGATTTTATGATCTTTATGTTGAATAAAAAGCTTTTCATTTCATTCCAAAGGGTTTGAAGGACGTGAATGTACATACATACATACACATCACGCCTGATTCCCTGTGGGTAGGCAGAGATCACGGATCCCCATTTATCCCACTGACAGACCACTTTCGCTTCATTGACATTCATACATCCTCTCATACACTCTCAGCGGTTATAGGTACACCTAACGTCACCTTTTTTCAATATAGCGTCTATCTGACTGTTATGTGTCTTATTATTATTACTATTAACTTCCAGATACCCTCAAAGAAAGTAAAAAGCCTCCAGGAATTCGAAGAATACGGTCCTCCAGGGGGACTCCTGAACATGTTTACCCACCAACTACCCCATGCCGATGACCCAGTCCCCTTTAAACCCAGTGCGAAGGTGGTAGTCACCCATGAATCAGTTCCAGTCACCACTCATGACCCTCAAATAGATATCCCACTTGAGTGGCACAATAGGACTACCGATCATGAACCAATTTCTGCTGAGGTAAGAAAGATTTCCCCTATGGAACGTAAAAAAAATCACAGCTGGCATTCTTCCTACGGTGAGGGAAAACATCGTGAGGAAACCTACCTGTTCCCCGAACAGATAAAAGTTAGTGCTAATGGCGACATGGCTTACAACCTGTCGCATTGAGTACTATCTGGTCAACACGTGGGTTCGAGGTGTCAAAGAATTACTACCTTCGCATTAGCGGAGATGGAAACCTGAACTTCTGACTACCCTGCAAGGGTTAATGGTCGTGAACGCGTTTGTTTTTGTCTGCCGTTCTTCTCGGCACGTCGTAACAGGTGACTAAGGGACTAAGGGTAAATGGAATCAATTGGGCGATGGGCTAGCTAATATTGCATATAACATCGCAACTCTGTTGAACTCTGAGATATGAGGTCCCTCAGGAAAATGTGTAATGTAAGGTTGTGACTATCAGGTACGGAATGTCTAATTTGTGAACGTTGTGGTATGAGATGTAGTGACGAAAATAGAGAAAGATATATTGAGGTGCTTTGAGTATGGTCTTCTCAAAGCGGTTGTACGTAGCGTGAAGAATAGAAGAGCATGTATGAGAAGGTTAATTGGGTGCGTGAAGCAGGGGAAATTTCTTAGGATCGTTCCAGGCGGAGATCGATAGTCTCTGCCTATCCCCTTAGGGACGTAGAGACATGACTATTTTTATTTTTTCACAGGCCAAACAACAGTTTGCTGAAATTTTCGACTCAAGCACAAGTATACCAGAAGATACGGTAAGATGCATCATGTAACCCTTTCGGGGTTATCAGAGATTGAATATCCACCATGCCAAGTTTCTTTGGTCACTCGAAACCCACTTTTTACCTGATAATCAATATCCAATATGACAGGCGGTAAACCATGTCGTATGCAGTTACTGACTATTGACTATTTGGAGAAATAGGCAAGATTCTTTACGATGTTCTCCCTCACCGAAATCAATTATAATCACGTGATTATTTTCTCTATTTTTTCTATATTTAATTCTGTTGAGGATTTGTGTTCTCTACCTAACTCTTAGAAAGGAAACGGACGTGATATATATGTATGTCCGAATAGTACTAGTCCATGTTAGTCAGGGACATAAAAAGAAAGCTAATTATATGCCGTTCTTTCCGGCAGGTCGTAGGAGGCGATGAAGGGTCTAAGGGCAAATCAATGTTCAGTGCCTTTTTCAATCTTAGTCACTACATCTTCTTTCAAACCGCAACCTTCCTTTATCACCATTTTTAAATCTATTATTCAATCTTTTTTTCGACAGTATTTTTGTACTTACAAAAATATGATACTTTTTTTTCATCACTACATAGTATAAAACAAAGTCGCTTTCTCTGTCCCTATGTCCTTTTGTATGCTTAAATGTTTAAAACTACGCAACGGATTTTGATGCGGTTTTTTTAATAGATAGAGTGATTCAAGTGGAAGGTTTATATGTGTAATAACATCCATTAAATAGTGGAATAGGCTATATATTTTATATCCGTGCGAAGCCGGAGCGGATAGCTAGTTAGTTATATAAAAAAATATTGTATAATTTCAGACCCCTACTACTACTACACCAAAACCCAAAACTTTGGCTCCTCGAGAAGAATTAATAGTAAGTATACATCTGATCTCTTCTCTTTTATATCCTAATAACTTATATCAATAAGAATATTTAGGACACTGTAACACCAACTGAACTAGCGCCTTGGTAAGTTCAATAGACTTGTGTTAAGTTTACTAGTCAATGTATATTTAAGAAATTTATACTTTTTATATATAATCAAGGACTAGACTGGAAAGCAGAAGAATCGCGTAGTACTTAACTTTAGGACCTCACAATTAGCGTGTCTTAGTCTAAAGTCGATGATCGAAAAGATACCAAATGAAAAGAAGAGCCTGATAAATCTCTCTTGCTTCACTCACACTCCTTAACATTCTTATACATCCTCTTTTGTTCTTCACACTTCGTACATATGGTGTTCATTTACAAACCTCTTAATTCAAGAATATTAGGCTCTACATTCCCAAGTATATTCTTTGCTTGACGTTACTACCGCTTTAAGGCTACTCTATCCGTCATTTGTTCTGTTTTTAACTCCACTCCAAGTCAAATTTCTTCCTTCAGACATTTGTCTTCTTTAAGACGTCATAGTTTCCTTATTTCACTTCGTTTTTCTATCGCTTATTTATCATCAGAGATGACTGATCTACTTCAGCTAAATAATATTATAGCCTACTCGCGTTAAGGAAATAGTGACGACATCATTACTCTTTTGACCAATTAGAAGTTATACGGCTTTACTGCAATTGGTCAATGTGACTAGTTTTCTTATTTACTATCGTCTCATTGGTCAAGGTGCCTGTTAACTCAAAGATGGAAATGCTAAGATAAATGACAGTCAGACAGACGTTAAGGTGACATTAGACCGCCATGTTTATATAAATGAAACGTATGAATGTCAATGAAGCGAAAGTTTATGTTCACGATCAAGACAAATCTATAAATTCTACATAAGAAAATGGGGATAGGAATCCGTAAAATTTCTAGTGTTTCCCTTCCTGCGTTTTTGTCCTCAACGCATAGTGCCGAAGCATTGGTAGGTAAAATTTTAAATCATAATTCTGTCATGATTTTGCCTACTGATGTTAAGTACTTGCGTGAGGCTAAGAACGCATGGGAGGAGGCTTGTCCTGGGGTATCTTTTCCTCTCATCACCAAATCTCAGAGATGTTGGGACGAGCCGATTTGTGACAAAATTTTCCAAACATTATTGACCTCTTTCGCTGATTCTAGTGTCGATCGAGCTCGTCTCCTGGCTTCAGCTCGGGAGGAATCTGGAATGTGGTTACAGGCTTTACCTTCTGGCAATCTGGGCACTTTACTGGAAAATACAACTTTTGGTGTTTGTGTTTCTCTTCGCCTTGGTTGCCCGATCACTACTCCGCATGCGTGTTATCTATGTGGCGATATGGTCAACAATTTAGCTCACCATGGTTTGTCTTGCATGCGGAGTGCTGGTCGGTTATCTCGTCATGCCAGTATCAACGATGTGCTGCGCAGGGCGTTTGCCAGCATTAACGTGCCTTCTCAACTTGAGCCAATTGGTATTATGCGTGATGATGGCAAGCGTCCTGATGGAGTGACCCTCGTGCCTTGGTGTTTGGGGAGATCGCTGGTGTGGGATGCAACGTGTGTCGACACTGTTGCGGTTTCACACCTTCAATCGACCTCAAGCAAGGCTGGTGCTGCTGCATGTAGGGCGGAGGAATCCAAGCGGCGAAAGTATACTAACATAATGAATTGTTATACTTTTGTGCCGTTTGGAGTCGAAACACTGGGCCCGTGGGGCCAAAGCGCTTGGAAGCTCTTCAGGGAGTTGTCCAAGCGTTTGGTCGACACCTCTGGTGACAAGCGTGCTGGTGCTTTTCTCGGTCAGAGAATAAGTCTCGCTATCCAGCGAGGAAACGCGGCCAGTGTGCTTGGCACTATGTGTCCTGGGACTATGGAAAATTTTTTTGATTATTTAGGTTTATAAGTTTAGTTATAATTTTTTTTTTTAGTTTTAATAATACTTTTAATTTTTAGGTTTAGTAATAGTTTTAATTTTGTTGTTTGTTTAATTTCAATAAAATATGTTTTGAAGCCCTTAAAAAAAAAAAAAAAAAAAGAAAATGGGTGTGATATGTATGTCTCTCTCCAGTCGATCTTGATGACTGAGGATCATGGCTCCTCTGGCAATGCTGGACTATACTCTTCCATTGATGCCGGTCCTCCGCCAGCCGGAGCACTCAAGGCCATCTCCAGCTGGTTTATCACCTGGTCAGTCCATCTCTTGGGGCTTCAGCAGTTTCCTTTGACTCTCCAAGCACCATGAGACGCTCGATGTTAGCATCTCTTGACGACCTCCGTGGCGCGATCGGTTAGCCGCCGGAACGCTAATAGTAAGGTCCCGGGTTCGATTCCCGGGAGGCAGAGTTAAGAACTACGCTTTTCTACTGCTTTCCAGTCTGGTTGTTGATTATATATGCTATATATGTATTTTTCTATGTATAATATGTATATATTTCTTAAATATACGTTGACTAGTACCCTTAACACAAGTCTTAAATGAACTTACCAAGGGGCTAGTTCAATTGGTGTAATAATGTCCAAAATATTATTATTATTATCTCTTCGAGCTGTGTCCAAAGTATTTAAGACCTCGACGTAAGCAGATACTGGAAAGACGATGATTAATGATGTAGATTAAAATGATTGTCTCCGCCCAGCAGGATGATAAAGACAGGGTCTTCCATATGAGTGCGTTGGCCCTGCGTGTCCATCTGCTCCGGTCATATGATGATGCGAATCAGGATCCTGAATCTTCGCCAGATTTCGTACCGAACTTGATTGTCGAAACGAATGACGGTAGTTATTTACAGAACCCCAGTTCACGTCATATTGAAGGTTCATGAAATTGAGTTCTGTCCTTCGTTTAAAAACTTCTTCTAGATATTTAGAAACTTGTAGACAAGTGGCAAAACGCTAATAGAATGTGTAATGTATGGGATCTGTTTGAATCGACATAGTTCAGTAATTTGACGTAGCTAGTGGGGGCTTGACTCTATATCAGTTGGTACAGGGTTCAAACCTCGGAACATGTACTAACAGAAGTGAATCTTATTGATTTTCTATATACATTTTGAATGCAACGGTTAGGGAAAGTTAACGAGACTTAGCGAAATCTTAAGTCAATGCCTTACATTTAACTTTACTCTTAGCGTTTTTGTCACGTCCTTTTAATATTTTGTAGCTAGAATGGTTTGAAATTTGAAGATTTGAATGTAGAAAATAAGTGAATACACATTAAATATACTGTAGGTATACTGAAATATGTGTGTAGTCTATTTTGGCTACATTGGTGTACAACTCAGTATTTTTGATGTGCTAGTTCGTATTTTTGCGGGTAGTTTGAACTGTAGCTCTTACTTCTTTGTAAGCTTACTTGTAGGTACTAAAGCAGCTTTGCATTATGTAGATAGATGGTTAGAATCTTGAACTAGAGAGATATACCTAGCTAGTAAAGTGTATTTATGAAACTTCAATGTAGAATGTAGGTAGTTTAACCATTTGTTGTGATTGACTGCAGAAATATTTGAATACATAGATTATCACCCAGAGAAAATCCGGAATTCCCCCAGATTAAGGTAAAATAAAAGAATAGTTTTTAGAAATGGGAATATCTCTTCATCTGTTCAAATGTAAAAGACCCTTATCATTTTAGATCTCTAACAACTTAGAGATAATTATCTCTTTGATTATAATCAGAATAAGAAAGAAGATGTACCAAAAACATTGTATGTAAACTTTTGGCCAATTCGTTTATGATCGTTTCCAAATTTAGCATTACCTGTGACTTATTTACCTTTTTAGGTTAACAGTTATTTCAAATAATTCTGTTTACGCTTAAAAAGCGTTTACTCTGAATTTTTCTCATTTGAAACCTCAAATTGAGAGTATTTGTAACTTATAACCATCAAAGAATTCATTACATTAAGTTCCATATAATCAATCAATCAGTCTTTTAGCAGTCCATTGATGGAATAGGTCTCCCTAAGGTTACAAAACAGAATCACTCGTGGCCCTCATCCAGCCACTACCTATCATCTTCAGGTCGGTCCACCTAGCAAGGGGCGTCCTACACTACGTTTACCAAGACGCGGCCGCCATTTAAGAGCCACTTTGCTCCAATTGTCATCGGTTGTATGACTTTGACAGGCCTACTGTCACTTTAACTATCACTTCAGCTGTCACGTTTGTTTACAAATACGCGGCCGCCATTCGAAAGACACTTTGCTCCAACTGTCATTAGTTTTATGACTTTGACAGGCCTAATCTCACTTCAGCTGTCACGTTATAATATAACAATTGTTTTTGTGTTGTAGGCCCGAGCCGAGGGGAAGAAGGGTCGCAGGATCTCACAGTTCGTGTAAGTATATTGTCCCGGACGTAAAAAGAATGCTAACTAGCTGCCGTTCTTCACGGCATGTCCTGACGAATAAGGGACTAGGTTTAAATAGAATCTATTGGGCGATAGAGAATTAACGAGGCACCCAATTTATTTATTGCACACACACACTACATGTACATATAAACAGATTAGACAAATTGACCATTATTATGGTATTATTATGACATCACAATTTATTGAGATCATTCAGGACAGAAGTGGGATATTCCAGCACCGAGGTTCTGTCCAAACCGAAAGGGATTAAAGGACGTTATATATGTTAACAGAGCTTTGGCCCAAATAAACACACAACTATGAACTCTTGCGGGGTAGTCAGAGGTTTGCTAATCCATCTCCACTATTGTGTGGTTAGAGATTAAACCTCCTAGTTTGTGATCACTAGATAGTTAGAACCTACCTTAACAGATGGTAAATCGTGCCCTCTTTTACAAGCACTGAATATTACCTGTTCCTGGGTATAAGTAAGTTATTTAGAACATAACGGGGTAGGTCACGTAGAACATTTACACAAATTAGAACATTCTTCTCAGGGGTAGAATGCGTAGAACAAATACAGATGAAATTGGAAACAGTTTTCACAAGGCGGGTGTACGTAGTGTAAAGAACAGAAGAGCATGTATGAGAAGGTTAATGAGTGTGAGTGAAGCAAGGGAGATTTGTTAGGATCATTCCAAGAGCAATATTCTATCGATAGATGACGATCCTGCCTATAATCACTACATAGTATAAAACAAAGTCGCTTTCTCTGTCCCTATATCCCTTTGTATGCTTAAATCTTTGAAACTACGCAACGAATTTTGATGCGGGTTTTTTTAATAGATAGAGTGATGCAAGAGAAAGGTTTATATGTGTAATAACATCCATTAAATAGTGGAGTAGGCTATATATTTTATATCCGTGCGAAGCTGGAGCGGGTCACTAGTATATGTATATATGTATCTAGAACATAAGTATAATTGTCATTTAACATGTTACAGGTTCCAAGACGATATAAAACTGATGAAATCAGTCCCGAAAGCGTATGGGCCGCCTGAATTCCTTGCAGAGGGTCCCCAATTCAAGCAGGAGATAGCTTAGTGCGCTGCGAAAATACACAGAGGGCATAATATAAGAGTTTCATGTTGTAATAATTTGTAATAACTTTGTTTTAATATAGTTTGTTGATAACGTTTTGTTTAAATGTTGTTACATATGTTATGTCCCAAGCCGGTTATCAGGTGAATTTCTTCAGGTATTAAGGCGATTGGCTAGCAACCGATCATCGATATTCTAAAATAATACCATCATGACAGATTTGCTAAAAGTGACTGAAGAGATATGGGATGTGAATGTACGAGTATATATACAAGTGTGTTTTTTTATCACTATATGAACGGTAGTCGAAAAGTAGTGACTATTATTTTCGGTAAAAGCGAATTCCTTTTGATACTCAAAAATTACACCAATACACTTGATAGGTAATCCATTGCTATTACAGACGTGTACATACTTAGCTATCCCAAAAAACGTACAAATGAAATCTCCTAATCTCTTTTGGGGTGGAATGAACTTCGGAAACATTATTTCTTGATGGTTAGGTTATTAGAGCTTGTGATGCCTTTCATTGGTGACAGGTTGCTAGCCCATCGCCAGACAGATTTTTTAATAACACAACATCTTTATATATTTTTATATCTGTATAAATATGTAAGAAAAATAAAAGCTAACATAGATTTGAAATTTGTAATTTTTATTGTAATGTTAATTTGTGGCGTGTTGTCAAAACTTTCCAAATTGTCAAATCCGATTAAATAAAATTATATAGGTTGAGTTGTAAGTTCAGTGTAACTCAGTCGTTCGGGCCTTGACTCTGTATCAGTGGGTTTTGGGTTCAAATTCCAGAACATGTACCTATGGAAATGCAGTTTTCTGATTTTCTATGTACATTTTCGCAATACGAAATATATGTGAGATATACACCTACTACGGTGAGGGCAAAAATGTGTGAAATTTTTCTATTCCTTGGAACATGCGACATGGCTTATCATTCCACATTGAGTACTGACTATTTGGTAATCACAATATGGGTTCGAGGATCGAAATTTACTATACTTACGTGATGTTACGAGTATTATCCGTTTGTCTCGTTTTAAAGTCTCGTGTTATATACGAAAATAGTTGAGTATATTAGATGTTGTATACACAAAAATAAAACTTACCGTGTTTACTCAAGTTTCAATATGTAACAAATACAAAAATTGGCTATTTTGAATATCGAGATTCTCGAATAGACGATTTTTCCAAATATTATTGGTAACATTGCATACGCATTAGAATATTTTATATCATGCAGTGGTGACTGGTGGCATATGATTAAGATAGACCTTACTTGTATACATTTAAAAAAAAAAATTGTATTAATTTCCTTGCTGCTTGTATACAAGTAAAAAAATATTCCTTGGAAAAATCGTCTCATTTAAACAGAGAAACTGTGTACTTACCAATTTATGATCTGTACACACGTATTGAGTCATTAAAATATTGAGTATTGAAATGAAAAACCATGTGGCGATTATCGAAAAAGATTTTGTCTTAGAATACTAAAATATCTCTTCGTCTAAATGCGACTTAACTTGTTTATTGTTAAACGGTGCATTAGTTTCACTACTGAAAAATATATTGAAATAATAATTAATATTGTAAAATTAATTAATGTGTTAAGAATTGCATAACAGCCATAAATGTTTTTATATTATTTTGAAAGAAAATAAAAAACTTTTTCCAAATAAAAACGCTTTTATTAAATAACATTTAAACTAGATTACCTATTAATACACAAAACTTCTTAAGGATACATCTACACAATACACCTCGGGCAGTATAACTGATACGGTTATGAAGGCTTTAACATTAATTACTATAGTCTACACTCACGTTAAGAAAACAGTCACGTTATCATGTCATCACGATTCGACCAATAAGAATTGATATGACGTGTTGTCTGCAATTGGTCATTTTGATTTGCTGTTTCATATACTAACATCCCATTGGTACTTAGCCGAATATCATGATGTCACTATACATATATTCTTAACTTAGTAAACTGTAGTCTGTACTGTAGTAGTGATATAAAAAGACAAAAAAAGACAAACGCGTTCACGACAATTAACCCTAGCGGGGTAGTCAAGAGGTTCAGGTGTCCATCTCCGCAATTGCGAAGGTAGTAATTCTATGGTCACCTCGAACCCAGGTGTTGACCGGATAGTCAAAAATACATACTAAATACACAATTAGAAGCATTTAACTGCAGCAAAGTAAAATGTGGAGGGTATAGCACATTGGACAAATCGTGCACGCAATTCATATTCTAAAGGATTGATATCGAATTTGTTGTTGAATATTGTCTGCAGATTTTCTTTTTTTTTCTTTTTCTTTTTTCAGATTTCTTCTCTGCAGATTTTGATTTACGAAACGCTAAATAGCTTTATTGCATTTGTTTTTAATCGTTAACAATATTTACTTGTATTCTTAATAATTTTTTTCCAAGAACAAACGTTTTTTTGTTGACATTATATAATACTAATAAGTGATATTTAGAATTCTTATATTGAATAAAAAGAATTTTATTTCAATACAATTGTACGGATTACGACATGGAAAGCCAATGAGCACTCACGCCCTTAGTCCCTCACAATACCTTATTATTGACTTCTGCGCAATTTGGTTAGACCTACAGTTTAGTCCCCTGAAACCTTATCTTTCACTCCTGCGCAATAACGTTAGAGTTTCGTGCCGTTATTTATAAGTATATAAACTACACATAGATATGTGTGCATCTGGATTGAGGGCCCATTTTTCAAATATTGGACAATCGAAATGAAACTCACAGGGCATTTAGTAAAGAATTCATAATAAACGCGTTTATTTAAAGCCACAAAAACATACACAATACAAAACGATTACAATTAAAACTTACAAACTAGGGGATAAAACTTGTGCATGTTATTGTCGCAGCAAAAGGGTTCCAACTCAGCTGGATATGTTGTGTTTGATAGCAAACTTTTTTTGATTTTTCATTTAAATTAATAAAACCTATAGCATTTATTCTTAAATTTCTTAAACTCGAAATAAAACAGGTAAGTTCAAAAAACTTGGGCCCTCAATCGAGAGGAAGCATAGTCCAGATCTCATAATCTTATATGTAGCAGTATTAACTACTCTTAATGTTTTTATTACTTTTAACTACTCTCCATAAATCAGAGAGCAGAGTCCATTAGAATTAGTGGCAGACATAACGCGTCAGTAAATTGGGTTTAAATTAAACAGACTGATGTTTTAGGAGCTACTCATAGACCCTTAAGATAACCGGTAGCTAAATATATAAAGACTTCAGTATTTAATGGATTGATTGCCAATGCGATTTGTATACAGGACTGGCCAATCTTGGACTCTGAAAAAAAAAAATTATCACTACAAAGTATAAAACAAAGTCGCTTTCTCTGTCCCTATGTCCCTTTGTATGCTTAAATCTTTGAAACTACGCAACGGATTTTGATGCGGTTTTTTTTAATAGATAGAGTGATTCAAGAGGAAGGTTTATATGTATAGTAACATCCATTAAATAGTGGAGTAGGCTATATATTTTATAGCCGTACGAAGCCGGAGCGGGTCACTAGTACATAATATTGGGGTTGTAATGACACTTATGTTCCGTGATAGCTGGGACGTTAAAAGAATGCGAACTAGCTGCCGTTCTTCCCGGCATGTCAGATAAGACTGAGGGACTAAAGGTTACTGGAATTTATTGGGCAATGGGATAGCAAGCTGTCACCAATGTTCCATTTGACATACCAACACCAAATATCAAAAAGATTTCATCGTCTCTTCAAGGTTTAGTCCACCCCGAAAGGGATTAAAGGACGTGTATGTAAAAATAATACTTATTGTAATATCTGTTACAAATGATCGTTTTAAAAACACTACTTCAAAAATAAGTAACATTGTTTGGATTGTCAATATTTCATAATTATCGTGTTAATTAAAGTGATTATTTTTTCCAGTTACAGTGCAGCGTTTTATTCATTTTATGTCTTTATTTTGGCTTTTTATGTATTCTATGATGCTAAGACTAGGCCATACTTGTTGATGCTGGAATGTTCGTATTTATATCAGGATAAACTAGTTTGTCCTAGAATAAACTGGTCTATCCCACCAGGCGTAGGACATATTAGTTTGACCCAGGCTATATTAGTTAACCCTAGCGCGTGTAGGAAAAACTAGTTTAGCTTAGGCCAAACTAGTTTGTTCTAAAATCGGGTTTGGCCGGTAACACACATATATATATATATATATATATATATATATATATATATATATATATATATATATATATATATATATATATATATATATATATATATATATATATATATATATATATATATATATATATATATATATATATATATTAGTGACCAGCTCCGGCTTCGCACGGGTATAAAATATATAGCCTACTTTACTATTTAATGGATGTTATTTTACATATAAACCTTCCTCTTGAATCACTCTATCTATTAAAAAAACCGCATCAAAATCCGTTGTGTAGTTTCAAACATTTAAGCATACAAAGGGACATAGGGACAAAGAAAGCGACTTTGTTTTATACTATGTAGTGATATATATGTATATATAAATGACGCGTTTAACAATTATTACACGTTTGACTCACCAAAATTATAATCCATCGTTGTCATGGAAACCTCAGTTTGTTTTAGTCAGCTGGATTCTCATGAAATTGAAGAATGTGTAACATTCTAGCAGACTAGGAAAATAAATACGCCATTATTATAATATAATAATAATATTGTAGGACATTATTTCACCATTTGAACTAGCCCCTTAGTAAGTACATTTAAGACTTGTGTTAAGGGTACTAGTCAACGTATATTTAAGAAATAGGTACTTATTATATATAGATAAATACATATACTCGTATAGCATATATAATCAACAACCAGACTAAAAAGCAGAAGAAAAGCGTAGTTCTTAACTCTGCCTCCACCGGGAATCGAATTAGCGTTCAGGCGTCTAACCAATCGCGCCACGAATATGCGTGCGCCATGCTAATCTAGGAGGTACAAGAATGCTAAGTAACTGCCGTTCTTCCCGGCATGTCGTAGGAGGCGACTAAAAGACAAGAAGTCATCGAAAAAGTGGAACCAATTACGTGATAGGCTAGCAACATACATAGTTACACATCACGCCTGATTCCCAGTAGAGAGTAAGGCAGAGATCACAGATCCCTATTTGTCTCGATCCTGATGGATCACTTTCGCTTCATAGACACTCATACACCTCCTTCTACACACTCGGCGGTTATAGGTACTCCTAACGTCACCTATAGGGACCTATTGGGACTAGGGGCATAATGAAATCGATTGGGCGATGGGCTAGCCACCAGTCCCCAATTTTGCATACAGCATCACAACCCCAATATTATTCTAATATGTTAAATGACAAAGGAGATGTTTTTATGTCTCTATGGTTCTGTCCGCCCCGAAAGGGATTAACGAACGTGAACGTGTATATGTATGTATGTAACGGTGAGGGAAAACATCGTGAGGAAACCTGCCTATCCCTCAGGATAGGTAATAGTCAGTGCCTATATATGGCGATACGGTTCACTACCTATCACGTTGGGTGCTGTCTATCTAGTGATACGCGGGCTTCGAATGACCCATACCTAACATGCCTTCGAAATTTCAGAGATTGGCATTCAAGCCTCTGACTACCCCGCCATAATAAAAAAGGGAGTGTGTATACACAAGTCGTGAAGCGTATGTATATATGTATTGTATTGTGGAGAGTATGCTAGTCTCATTAATACCTCAGTAGTAGTTCGCAGTAATGGTTCCCCTGTGGTATTTGTAGTAGTAGAATTAGGTCCGTTAATTATATGGTTGGTGTCATTGGAAGAAATTAGTTCCTGAGGCCCTAAAACACCAGTGTTCCATAACCGCTCCGTGGTTTTTTCTGTCACATTCTTCTGATCAACCTTGAAATAGAGAACATATTATTATATACATACGGGGTGCTTCAAAAAAATGTATACACACTTTGAACTTCCATAGAAAATCTATTTACCGTTCTACAAAGTTAAATTTCAGGAAAATAGAAAGCTGAAAGTCCAATGTAAATGAAACATAAATAACAAATGTTAATACTGTTCAAATTGGTGACCTGCAGCATCAATACAATTCTGAGTACGAGTCACCACAGATACCACTTAATAACTTGCTTACGTTTTTCAAAACTCAAACGTACATCTCCCATGTTGATATTACAAATTCCAACTGATAATAATAGGTCTTTACCTATGAAATTGCCGTTCTGCAGTACTGGCCATTACAAATCAAAATAATTTTTGTTTGACTAAGAATTCTAATTTCAAATTAATTTTATTTTAAAAACATGGAATTCTTTTTCCAAAAGTAGTCATTTTTTTATTGATTAGTGTTACGTTTTCATCGCATTTCAATCTTTTTCGTCATCATGGATACGTTAAAAATTCGAGTAATTATGGAATATG